>JAOUZG010000403.1:45792-59663 GCA_026289955.1 Argiope argentata
TTTTTTTTTTTTTTTTTTTTTTTTGTGCACAAACTAAGAGGTTAACCTGTAATTTATTTCATTTTACTTCAAATACAATAGCAAAACCTAGGCAAGATATCCGAAATATACACTTGCCTGGAGGAAAACTAACTGACTAAACATGCCATTGAAAGAAAATGCCCCCCTTCCCAAATGAATGAAGCACAGGGTCATTGCTTTTCAAGAGTGCAGCAAAAAATCTAAAACTGTGGCAGAAGGTTTACTGAAGAGAAAACTCTGCCGCAGTGAGCATTCATTAAACCGGACAAGTGAAGGCCATCCAGAGGAAAAAAAGGGGGCTTGCGAATCGTTCTTTGTAGTCAAAAAATACCTTCGATTAACAAGAAATTGTCGAAGAGATGGTAGCCAATAGCAAGGCAGCGGGGAGCTGATGTCTCAAACAACGGAGACAAAGTTTTTATACGTTTCCGGCACTTTTTGAAGTAAAATTTGATGAACGAATGGAAAAAAAAATTCCATTTCGATTGCTTTTTAAATTTGCCAAACCACTTATATCTACACAGATATAAAAACATAGTTTTCTCGTGGTGCTATTTATCGTCGTTACATCATTGTTCAGAACGAATAGCAAAATGTAGCGAGATCTTTTGTTGCTTACGCATATTTGTGCAGATGATATTTCTAGGAAATAGGGAAATTCAACAATGAAGTGATCACTATGAATTTTTACATCTGCTTTAGCTTGAATTGCAAATTTGTTAATTCGCAGTATTCATTTTCTGATAAACCAACAGTTTTGGCATTCATCAAGACTTTTCGGAGTTCTTTATAGAAGTTAATGTTCACATTTGGAAAATTCCAAAATTATACAGATTCTGTAGTATTTATTTGATAAAATAGTTTTGAGAAAAAAGAGCTAGCTACATTACTTTAATTGACTAATACATTGAAATAAATCTTTTCATTAATTTTAGTAAGATAATGGAAAGGGAGGATACTCATTGCACATTTTTGGAACTTTTTAATCACCCTTCTACAAAGTTGACCCTATTATCAACCTGTTTGTTCTGAAGCTTTTTTTGGAATGTATTTTTGTTTTGATATAGCTAATTACCTGAAACAAATTCTCTGCGTGTTTATGGATTTTTATGAGTTTTTCTTATCGAATTTCAAAATCCACAGGTGGTCTGGCTTCAGCTTAAATGTTGTATATAATACAATTAATATTATAACTATTAAAATTAAAATTTAAATATTACAATTTATTATATACGAAATATATGTGAAAATCACCTAATGACAAGGGGTTCAATTTTCTAACATCCGATGACCATAGCTCTAGACACGAAGCACCAATTTCTTTAAGGGAAAAAACAGTTTATACATTCAGACTCAGATAGCTCTTATATGAGAAAGTGAAAGATCTCGATATTGAAAAATGCGAAATAAATTAAACAGAGTACTGAACTTTCAATCTCTTAAAATGTTTATTTCTTTAAAATTTTGTTCTTTATTTAACTAAGAATAACTTCATAAATTTTTTTTCTTAACCTTTTTGGATCAAAGATTTTTACAATTTCTGAATAATATTTTGTAAGTCAAATAAATTACTTTCTTCACTAATTAAAATTTAGTATCTGATCCTCAAAAATCATCCTAACTATCACTGTGAGGTTAACACATAATCCGTTTGTTCTGAAGCTATTCTTGCTTAATAATTTCAGCATTTTCCTTTGTTTTCATCATAAGCATCATTTTATTTCGTTCTTATATTCTCCTTATTTTTTTTGTTCATTAATTTTATATCCAGCCTTTCAATATTTTCTTTTTAGTACGTTTAAAGTTTTAGTTGCCTTTTGAAAGTTTTGCATAAATGAACCAAATGACGCAAATTTATTGTCTCTATAAATTTGCGTCAGTGCTTCGCAGTTCAAGAAATTATGTTCTGACATGATACATTGAAATATACATAGCAGATTTCATTTTAATCTTTTATTTGTTTTGTTTATTGTTATTTGTTTTGTTGCATTTGAAATTTTTTCTCAAAAGTGAATATCTGCCTTCCCCCCCTGAAATATTCTCCTTTACAACTTTGTAATCTTAGTATTCGAGCATATGACAGTACATTCTTTTATCTTGAATTTTTTTCGTTTATAAAGATCTTAAAGAGTAATGGTTTTGCAAAACTGATGGGCGAATTTGTTTTTAACGACAATTACTATGATCATCATACTATTATGGATAATGTTAAGTATTTTTGTACAAAATCCAACGAATCAGAGCAGCTTTTCCAATTTCAAAATGTAAAATATCTTGTTCACCTTTTCATTACAAGACATCATTACATGTTTTCAATTCAATTTCAGATAACAGTTCAGCAACAAATGAAGGGACTACTTTTGCTCTGAACGTGCTCAGCAAAAAGCTTATTTTTCATCCAAAGTTTTAGAAAATGATCAAAATAAATTTTTCCAAATCAGCCGTGGCAGCCATCACAATCGAAATTCAAATCAAACTGAATCACAATTGATCTTCATTGATTAGTGTGATTGGTTTCACCTATGGTAGATGCAAGTGTTGTCGTTAAGAAATTTTTAAAATGAAACTTTTCTTTAATGGAATAAACTATAATTCAGGATTGTGGAAATTTCTGTCAAAGCATAATAAACCAGACCCAATTTTACTGTAATTAAAAGATAAACACTGACTATGCCATTAAAGAATTTAGAATGCATTGTTTTTCTCGACAGAAGAATTAAAATGAATTGCAGGGTGTTTTATTCAATAGGAAAGGAAACAAACTTAAAAGGCCTGTGAGCCATATTTTGGCACAAATAAAAAAGATTCCAACAACTGGCTTCCTTAAAGCATTTTCTTAAGGTAAAGTAAAAAATGATGCAAATTGAAAGACAATTATGGGCATATTGTTACGAATTTATAATTTTGATCCCTTGGCGTAAGAAAGATCGTTTTACGATCAGCACTGTTGCGTGCTGAGCAAGTGCCGCGTTAGTGATGTAAGGGCTTGGTGACCATTTTACGACTAATTTAGCAAAAAAAGGGATAGTACTAGAAAGTTCAAGAATTTTCCCGATCCTCCCAATAAAAACCGAAATGTGCACCGATTGGCTTAGAAGATTCTCGGCTCCGCTCCCCACAAGCTATAAAAGGCTGTGTAAGCCCCGCTCCTCTACTCCCAGCGAAAACCCGCCACTTTATAGGAATCAGCAAATTCAATCAAATTATGTTAAACCAAATTTCTCGTATGCAAGCTCCCTTAAAATGAATCTACCTCAACAGCCGGAGCAAATAAATAGCAATGCAAATGAAAATAAATTCTTAAATAACCCCGCCTCTGACTTAACTGATATGTTTGAATTATTCCAAAAAATGACTAAACTTTTTAAAAACTTCCCAGGATTCAAAGTAGCCATCAAAGAAATGAGAAATGTTAATTCCCCGCTAGACAAACTCTTCATCCTTTTCAACTGTCTCTGCAATAGTAATGAATAGTTTTTGACCAAAGCTTTTTGCTTATATAGGATTCCCTCAATAGCCAATTGAAAGCCATCTTTCTCTCGTTAGCCACGCCCCCACTTCTACCGAAACTCAATGTAACTCTTCAGTCTAAGTCAGTCCACTCTCAACCATGCTACTAGTAACTACTGCCAAGCTCTCCCAGCGATGACGATAAGAAAATCTGCTAGGAGGCAAAAGGTCACGTGGTACCAAACGGGGCGAACCACGTGAGGGCCGAGGAAGAAAGAGAGGGGACAGAGGAAGGACGAGCGAAGGAGAACGTGGGCGGTGCGATTCGCCATGAACGAGAGACTAACTTCATTTTCTTTTCCTGTTTCATTTTATCTTAATCTGCTGTGAATATGTGAATAAAATATTAATCCAGAACAAGATTGCCTCCTTCATTATTTCCAACACAATCACCATGATTGAGGTGGTCAACAACTGAAAAGATGGAGTTAAATATTAAAATGACCATTCAGGCCTAGACGTATAACCGGGTGTCAACCGTCTAAAAGGCCAACTGGAAAGACACGAGGAAAAGACGAAGGAACTTTACTGCCTGGCAGACTCAAGCTGAAGGGAATGATTTGAATGTATCTGGAGGAGAAGATAAGTAACGAGTCATCGAGAGGATAGCGAAGCAACGGCGAAATGCCAGTCTTGTCTTTGTAGTTCAAGCGAGCGCTGAACTGCCGTGTGCCGAGACTTGTTGTCTTCTGTGGAATTAACGTCGTATAGTGTGAGGAGTAACCAGAGTGTGGTGGTGAATCGGCAGCTAAAGCGAGGAGACAGTGATGAGTTCAGCCGACTAGAGAGATTGTAGAGCGAAGCTCCGAGGAACCCCTCTCCTGCTGGATTCTGTCAGTCCTTTGAGATTTGTGAATGATTACTACTTGTGGACTACTGTCTGCTGTAGTGTGCTACTGTGTGTTGTCCTGTGTTCGTCTCAGCTGTACATATCTGTCGTCATTGTATTCGTCTCGTCTTTGTGTTGGTGTTTTCGTGTGTAAATAAACAACGTCATTGTTGTTTTTACTGAGGCCTGCTGATTGGGTCTTCACAACAATACGTCCACCACAATAAAAGCGAAGCCAGATGAAGAATTTTTCGTAACAATATTAATAGTAATATTGTTGAGAATTACGAAAAATAATAATTCAATAAAAAATGCGTGAAATGCTAAGAAAATGCGTGAAATGCTAAGAAAATGCGTGAAAAGAAGAAGTTAGAGGAGGCAAAAAAGAAGTTAACATTGAATACGGGCATAGTTTGGCTATTCAAGAATCGCATTAGGGACAAAGAAGAAAGTCAGGTCCGGAATTGAATGCTAAACTTTATGTAAATAATTTTAACGTGATTATTATCACCTTTCTTTTACAAAATGTTTATTGTGGATTTAAATTTAGGTTTTTGTTTCCCACCGATTAAAGTCCTCTGAAACTACATGTTCGCTGGATGTCCGTTATAATAAGGATCTTAATTTCTTCACCGTCGATTGAATCTAACATTTTATCACAGCTGCAAAGTCAGTGACAAGACCAAATTATTCAGTGTTCCCATTTACCTCTTTGAAACTATACTTGTACCGAATTCAGTTCTATGTTTAAATAAAGAATTAAATTGCAGAAACGGTCAATGGCATTTTCAGTCAATTGTTAAATTGCATAAATACGTAAAGCCTCTAATGGCCAGAGTGGGGCAAATATATAATAGTTTGCTTTTGTATTAGTGGATATCTTACTATGGACGGATCTCTCTGTTGAACGGTATTACAAGGACGGATCGTGCGATATTAAGAAGCACATATTATGCAGTGGTCACGAAAGTTTATAATGAATTTTGCTATACATTCTCAGAAAATTCGAAATATTCTCATGCCAGCTAATTAAAAGGAACTTTAATAAGGACTCTAGGAGCTGTTTGAGTAAAAAACTTTTTCATGAGGAAATTATTTTTAAAAAGTTTGTCCATAGTACTTCGCTATGATGAAATGCACGTAAAGCTTTTAATACAATAAAAAGAAAGTTTGGAATACGATAATAAGGAATTATATGGTTTCCTTTTTATTCCTGTGAACTTTAAACACAGAGAGCCTATAGAAGATTCCTTTCGTACCTTATCAAGCGAGGGAAGCTTTCCTTTGAACTTAGGAACCACGAAGCTTGTTCCTCCTTATTGGTCACGCAACACATCCGATATCCAATCGTTCCATAAAGAAAGGCCATTATTCTTTTCCCTCTAAATATTTCGTCAGATATCCTTTGAAATGAATCTATACAAAGTAATTTCCTTGCTCTCTCTGAAATATAAATCTTAGAAATGATCTTAACAAATTATAACTTTCAGAAATGGGGTTTTTAATCATTTTCTTTTTACAAGATGAAATAAATTATTTTAAAAAATGTAGTTTGAATTAGTTTCACATTCTAAAGCAGATTGTGTCCAAAATGTTTTTCTATATTTGGTTGGAATCGCTTCAATTTTTAAAGTGGAGAAATGGAAATGAAAAAAATTCTTGGTTTTGAGTACAGCTAATTTATGTTTGCGTCTCTCCTAAAAATGGAACCCAGGATGCGAGTCCTACTGTCTATTCCCAGACCCTACCCTATTTCATGTATAGAAGAGAAACGATCAACATGATTGATTCCCACCGCCGCGTATCCTGCGACGGGAGTGTGACGTTATTATAACCGAACTTCGAAATAGTTTCAACTCGTATTTCTAGTACTGATTATTTATTGTAATTTCTGAAGTACGAATTTGTCATTGTTCTCTCTTGTGTGATTTTATCTATCTACGAGGGCGAATCAAAAAGTCTTTGCGCTTATTTTTTATTCACCAAAAACAAGTTCATACAGGTATTTACAAATATACGTAGTGAACCCACGTACCTTACACTGTTTTTCCATATAGCCACCACAACAGTTCAGACATTTGTCCCATCATAGCACTCTATTAGGGATCCCCCTGCGGTATAATTTTTCCGGCTGCCTGTGGAATCGCGTTCTTGGCTTCTTCGTCACATGTGACTGTCTGCCAGAAACTTCTTCATTGGACCGAAAAAGTGAAAATCCCTAGGGGCAAGGTTTGAACTGTAAGGTGGGTGTTCCATATTCGCCTAGTAAAATGACTAGAGCTTAGCGACGATCTGGACAGCCACATGTGGCTTTGCATTGTTGTGGAGGATAACCACGTTGTCCACATCGCGAATGCCCCTGCGCTTCTTTCTGATGGCGTTCTGCAGACGAGCAAGTGTGGAATAATAACAGTTGACATGGATGGGTTCTCCCGTAAGTAGAGTGCATTTACCTGTGAATTGCTATGGGCATTTGTCCTTTGCTCCATAGAAAATGAATAACACTTCGCTGCTCATAAGCTGTGGACGTCTGAAGAACAACCGCCATCTTAAATGACTGATAGCAGCGCCGCTTATCAGAGCAAAAGGTAGATACGGCTGGTACGGTTCAAGGAACGTTCACTGCTGGGAATGTATATGCTCGCTTTGTATTCACAGCCGCATTTTGACTTAAAAAATAGGCGCAAAGACTTTTTGATTTGCCCTCGTTTATCATTTTTAACTTATTATTTTTCGTCTAAATGGTATTGTCTGAGCAAAATCGTATGGAAATAACAAATGAGAACTTGTCTTCGAATTTCATAAACGAAATTGTCGAAAGCTATGAAATCATTTCCATTAGAGGCAGTTTGAAATCAATGAAGGATATCAACGAATAAGTGATTTTAAATTGGGGAAATTCATGATTTTTACAGGCCAGATATATTTCCAAATCAAATCTTTTTGTTCTCGACACTAATAAATGTTCTTTTGTGGAATAATTCTATAGTAGTTTTAATATCTCAAGAATTTTTTGTGTGAACTTAATCATTTTATTATTCTATTCAAACTTATTTTACTTCTTAGTGTTACTATGATGTATTAATACATAAAACTGAGCTTTTTTTGTTCTCGAGTTTGAATTGTATCATTTTATATTAATAGCCATTTAAATTTCAGCTTAATTTATAACTAAACCCTGGGATTTTAACATCCATTATAGGTAATAAGTTTAGCACATAATTTAAAATTCTATTCTCTGAATCTCTTTGTTATGTTTGCTTTTTCTATTTATTGATCTTAGATACTGATATTTTACGGCCAATTTAATTACTATAATAATTAATAAAATAGTTAATAAAAAGTATTAAATATTTCCAAATTGTGTGACAGTTTGACTAGTTTAAATGTTTTTTAATAGTTTAAATACAGCGAATATTTAAGGTTTCAGACTTAAAAAGTAGAGGAGAGGAGGGAACAAGTTTATTTTCAACATAAAAACTCATATTTGTATCATTAATATGTTTCGATTTTTTTTAAAATTTAAAACATGTATTAAAGTTTCTGATTTTTTTTTATTAGCAAAGAAATTCAATTAGTGTTCCTATTTTTTTTAAAATTGCTCCCAGCGCTATTTATATTTCGATGTATTTATAAAACTAATTACAAAAGAGAATATGCTATTCAGGATTCAACTGGAATCTTTGCAATAATCTATATATTTGGATGGGTCTGCGTCACTTGCGCTCACTCTTATTAGCGCTAATTCATTAGAGGGTGTCATTTGCGCTCAAGCCTTAAAAAGGGTACCGCATTATAACTTTTATCTTTGTATGTAAAATTTGGCGATTTTAAAATGTGTGTCGTATGGTAATCATTCACTGTTAAATGACACTCTATGTCTCTGATAACGAAAAAAGGCTTCCGTGGGAAAAAATGCTAATGATCCTTATTGTTTTTCATACGAGTGATAAATGTAATAAGCAGAATGCGAGAAATTTGCTTTAAAAATTGTCTATGAAGGAACAGGTTCATAATTTTTCTACATTGAAGACATTTATGAAAATTATAATTTTGACCCACATAATACAAATTTAATGTATTAAAGTGAATTATAATTTTTAGTTTTAAGAGGATTTGATCTTTATATGACTTAAAGTTTAATTTTATGTAACGAAATGAAAAAAAATACATAAAGTTTTTTAAAATTCAAATTTAAATGGATATCAATAATGTTTAGTTCTTTCAATTTGTATGTATGCTTTTATGTATATATATTCTACAAACAGATACTTGAAATGAGCTAATGTACTTTTTTACGTTTAAGTTGTTCAAATAAGTTATATTTTTTTTTGCAAAATAATAAACGCTTCGGCTATAATAAATTATAAGAATCATATTTAAAATTTTAAAAAAAGCAGCTGCTGGTTAATTCTCAAGGGGAAAAACATATTTTCAAATCGAAAGTTTTGAAAGTTACTGAAATTTCTTCAAATCTGATATACATTACTTCATTTCCTAGCTCATTTAGTGTCAGATTTAACTATACATAATCTAATGTACCACAAACGAAAAAATGCAGCATCTAAACTTACTACATTAAAATGCTTAGGTCTCAGATACAGCATCATGTGCTAAAGTTTTATTCGCAGGTAAGCAAGTAGTAAATTTCTTTGTAATTTTCTTAAAAGCGCTACCAGTGGTTTAATACCAATTTTAAATCTATCCTAGATCTAAGCATGAAAGAAAGCTAGAAATTAAATATGTTACTTTATATTTTATTCACTCTTTTTTCCCTTCTTTTTTCGTCCATACATTTCTTGCCAAAGGTATAGATTCATGTAAATTGAACCTTTATTGTGACAGAAATTGAAATTACAATAATAAATGTTTAAATATTAAGGCGTAAGATAAGACTTATCATAGCTATGTCAGTAAGATTTCTGAAGTCACATTTTTCTCTAAAAAGCATTACATCGTTGCACTTAGGAATAAGTTTTTTTTTCTTTTTTAAATGCTGCATCCAGACATATTTCCAATTGCAAAATTTCATTAAATAAGGTAGACAATTGAACAAAAATTTCAAAAAAAGGAATTTTTATATGCTCATCATAATTTCAAGTGTGAAGTAGTACAATTTTTCTTTTCTTTTCATTTATACGTACAAAATTTCACACACACACACACTATATATATATATATATATATATATATATATATATATATAGAGAGAGAGAGAGAGAGAGAGAGAGAGAGAGAGAGGATGTCAATGGTTTATTTTGTATGCAATTGCGAGGCTTCCTTCGTTTTAGAATACATTAACGTTTTTAGCTCCCAACATTTTAATAGGCTTAGTGGTTGAAATTAATAGGATCCTTATTTCAACCGGACAGAACTAGTGCGAATAAAATGTCATATATAAGATGAAAAAAATTGACATTTTTTCTATTTTTTAGGTTACTGTTTTGCTTTATTACAAACAGTAAATTTAGAGCTCAACAGTCCAAAATTGACTGTGAAAAGAATATTTCAATTTTAATAAGTGGCATTCATACAGAACACACGATCGGCGTCTAAAATCAAACAAATAGGCCGTTTCTTAAGCAAACTCAAATCTTCCTTTTACGGAAAATGTTGTTTGGAAAGACAAATATTGCTTTGATCTAGATAGAAGCATTAATTTAACGTTCAGCAAAAGTTTCACGTTTAGGAAAGTGAAAACATTTCTTTTTGCAAGAAATTCACTATCACTTTTAGTTTTCTGTTCATATTCTGCCCATTTCTGTTTTTAAAAGCTCTTTATTTGGTCGCAATTTTCAACAAAAGTATACGGTATGGTATCGATAAATTCAATTAATTTTTAATAGCATTATCTCTGAGCTAAGAAATGAATTAATTTTATCAGTGAATATTTCATCATCGTGAGGAAAAAAAGCGAATATTTCGAAGATAAGGAGCTTTAATTATCTCTCTTAATCTTATCAATACAGGAAACGCATTCTATATGGCCTCTCTAGATACATGCCAAGTTTCCCTGCCAAAGGTGACTAAATCCCAGTAAACCTACCATGTGAGCGCAAAAGACACCCTCTAATGAGTTAGCGCAAATGAGACTGAGAGCAAGTGACACAATCCCCTTTGGATATCAATAAATGCTGTTGAAATACATACATCTGTAGAGCAATAAACCAGCATTATAATGAGTGATACATAGCATTGTAAGAATTAAGATTTTATAGCTTTTAAAAAGTATAAAAAAATCACTGCTAAATAACAGAAACATTTAAGATAGGATATCTCTTATTTATACCCAAACACTTCAACAATCCACTTATTTCCCTTGAAGTGAAAACACAAATTTCTAAACAGAAGGAAAAAAAATAAATACATTATTTATCCCAATGGAAAGGTAGTAAAGAAAGTATTTTTATATGAGCAATTTATTTCTTATGAATTACTAATAAGTTATTAGCTGATAACCTGCTGTTACTTGGAATTAAAATATATTTATACATAATAATTATGTTAAATCTAATTTTTGATAAATTATATTGCATGCAATCATTTTACTACTTCAATCGTTTTACTAATCATTTTACTTCTTCAAATGGATATGATTGACTGTTTTTGGTTTTTGGTTTTTTATATTTGTTGTAAGATTAAGGATATAACATTTTTATCCTTTCTAGTAGCTTTTTAGAAAAAAGGTAATTTAATTCAATAAAAAATCCAAAAGAAATGGAAAATTCAAAAAATAGCGGCAGAACGAATCAGCGTCTTATTGTCTCGTACTTTGAAATCGTCGGCGTTAAATTTCAAAAAATTTACAATTGAAGAAAACATCGCACAGAAATGAATTTCTGAACTTTAGAATGATATTAAAACATTTCTTGTAAAATAATTCCCTCCCCATTATTTCTGAAAAGCGACCCATTTATGTTTAATTGCTATTTAACTAAATAATATCTGTATTTCGGTAAATTAACAACATTTTTTCCCGGTCATAAATAACCAGTTCGCAAAGTTGGCCATCAATTAGGGGAAGGTGTGGAATACGGAAGACGCGATTTTTATCTAAATTAGGCAACATTTTGTAAACTTACGACTTAGTAAAATGATTACTTACTTAAATAACAGAAAAATATTTTAAATATTATTAAATGGAAAATTATAATGAAGAATAAAGGTGGCAAACACCAATGTATGCGTAACTAAAATGTATTAAGAATATCGTAAAGAATTAGATCGAATTGATTCAGTTTGTGAGATCTATTTATAAAAGGCATCAAATCCAATTTTCACCGGAAATCGGAACAAGGTCATGACGTCACAAGAGGAGTCGACCAATGATGGCCCCATTTTCTTCCATACATGAAATTGGGTAGGGTTTGGAAATATACGGTTTTGCTCGCCACCACTGCAGAGGGATTTCTGTCCTCAAGAAGATTGTTTGCGAGTTCCATGCCTTGCCCCGTCTTTGTTCCGTGGCGAAGAGTATCGCATATGCATTTCCGGTGTAATCGATTTGTCCACATTTTCTTGCAGCATTTCGTGTCAAAAGTGTTGCATAAATGGTCGTCTATTTCTATACTTGCTACTATTTCAAAGCATTATTTCAAAAATTCAAAAGCGTGGGTAATAAAATTTTGTCTGCAGAGCAACGCAAAGCCAGTTTGCGGAAAGGTAAACGCAATAGAACATAATCAGGTTTCTTTTTTGTTCTAAGAAGCACCAAACGAAACCACTTGTAACAGCACGAGTGAAAGTCAAAAGGAGGACAATCCGGATGGCAATGAATAATTGTTTCGTTGAAGGTCCGGGATAGCCTGGTTGGTAGAGCGTTGGACCTGTATTCCTTAGGTTACTCACCGTCCAAAAGATTCCCAGAGTGTGTGGTGGCTGGCGCTCGTTAAATCTGTTCGTGGTCGCAAAGCCCTCCATGTCTAGAGTAATACCACTGAGGGTACTGAGTCAGAGGTGAATTTTCTCTGTTCCAGGTCTAAATTACGATCTGAGATGAATGAATGAATTTGCATGAATGAAGTCCGCCCCCTAAAAAGGGTTGTGATGTGTGTGTAGCCAAGTCTTACTCTTCGCCCTAGATAGCGCTGCTTGTAAAACAAGAGACGTAAATCTCCAGCTTAAAATCTGTTGATGCCTCAGCGGGGCTTGTTCATGGCAAGTGCCATGAGTAACAACCACGACATTCTTAAAGAGCCTTAAAATGGATTTCAAATGGGACGATAGCATAATTAAACTTCTTACTTAAATTTGTAACATCAAGATGTCGTTATTTTGGTATTGCAGTTAAATTGTGAGTCGGTTACAACTGATTTCGTTATATTTTAATCATAATTTTCACAAAATTTTTTTTATTCAATTCGAGGTGAGAAATGAGACTAGCAAATAGAATCTTTCTTACGGATGTATTGGGAGAAAAAAAAAAGATTGGTTTTCAAGTCTGAAGAAAAATGTCATTTTATTAATGGATTTTATTAATAAATGAGGCCCCCTTTATACCTTTCCATGATGAAATATCTATGATATTAAACTTACAACTTTTGAATTACAATTTTTGAATTCTTCTTGGAAAAATTGAAAAATGAAATTCGGTTTAGGATCGACTAATTAAGGCGCTTTATCATCCAACTCATCAAATTGTTTACCTTAAAATAGTTGTTGATTTTTCTTTTCACAGTTCCTTAAATAACTTTTTATTTGATCATAGTCAATTACGGATTACCGATAGTAAAATATTTGTATTTTAATGGAATAAAATCTTTAACAACTGATTATGATTAATTTTATTAAAAATTTAATAGGTTTATTTGCTTTTTCTATGATATTCGTATTTAAAATGACTAAATGAAATCAAAATATTTTCACAAATCTATTAATAAAAATATTAGTTTAAATCAATCATTCAGATGTTGATAATGTTAAAAATGTATTTGAAAGAGGTACCTCATAATGTGCATTGCTTACGGTCACAAAAAGTTTATTTTATTTATACTAACAAGCCGTTTTAAAGTTGTTTTGAGTCGGATCTCGTAATTGTGAATCGTAAACAGATGCTGAGGACAACATCTGAGCTCTGACACCTCTTTTTATTCTTTCGCGCCACAACAGAAGGAAGTCATAGCAAAATTTTGAGCCCTTTGAGATTTTAACAATTCTTTTCTTCAATTTATTTTTTATTTGTAATACTTTATTTTGTTCAAAAAAGACTTCGAAATCCCTTTTCTTAATATTGAAATCATATAATAGAACATTTAAATAAGTAATTGATAATTAATCCTACTGTTTAAATAAATAATTAATCTATTCTCATATTAATTAACAGCATTAATGTATTATCTTAAATACTATGAAATCTTAAAATACATAACTTCGAGAAATTCAGTTTCGATTTGCGTTTTTTCCGCATGGAATCAAAACTAATTCAAAGTCTGAATTGTCACTTAACTGATAATTAAGATTCATTTAGAATATATATATATATATATATATATATATATATATATATATATAT
>JAOUZG010000404.1:0-11223 GCA_026289955.1 Argiope argentata
AAATAAATATGAAAGGTCAAAGTATTATTCTAAAGGAAATTTGTTATTTGTCACGGATGAAATTTTTTTTTATTGAAAAGTCCTCGTTAAAGAATATTAATGACAAAGCCAGCAGTTTAGTTCAAACGGCGTCTAAAATTAAAATTGAACTTTCACTACAGACTCCACACAAATGCCCTTAAAAGATAATTCAAAAATATCTCTAAAAATTTTTAATTTTATATTGAAGAAGTTGAATTTAGGTAGATAAAATTTAGCTATTTCATTTTCAGAATATTAAAAATATTTCAATATTGTTCATCTGAACGGTGTTTAAGCTAATAGGCTTGCGAATGCAAATAAGACATCGATTATAAGGTCCCATCTCTGCAAATAAGAAACGAATTAAATAAAGACATCATAAAAATATGCTGCTGATATTTCTTAGTGATACGAATTCCATTCAAGTAATTTAAATTTGTTGGAAAAGGTTATCAGTTTGTATTATTCGTGTTTCAGGTGGCTTGGGTGGATTACTCAGTGGTTTGGGCGGCGGTTCTGATGGATCTGGAGGTAAAAAGGGCATTTATTTGTATTATTTATTTACAGTATCCAAACACAGTAAAAGTCAATTATAAGACATGAAAATCAGGTTGTGATAGTAACAAAATATTGATGTTTTTAAATTAATAGTTTTTACGTGAAATATAAAATAAGGTGCCAGACCTTAAATGTAATGAGCATGTATGAAATGTGGTATGATTAAAATTCTTTATCATGTGTATCGCATTCGTGTAATCTTAATTTTCATTTTAAATAAATGTTTATCAACCTTTATTACGTTTCAGGAGGCTTAGGCGGATTACTCAACGGTTTGGGCGGTGGTTCTGGTGGATCTGGAGGTAATCATTTAATCTATGTGCATTATTTAATTACTATACATGTTTTATGATTTCTCGGTACCAAAATATTAATGTTTTGGGTTAATAGTTTTTAAATGAAATAAAAAACTCTGGAATGAAAAGTCTTTTAAACAAAATACGATCCCAAACTTTTAATACCCCATTCAGCTATGATATAGGCAAAATTATTTCCCCGTAAAAAATATGTGAACACAAAATTAGATGAGCGTTTACTATAAATAAAATAAAGTATACAGACGTTGGATAGGGAAAATAGTTTCGTGATATTATTATTTGTATAGAAAAAAAAATTTAAGTGCTGATTAAGTTCTGATATTAATGAAATACTGCAATCAATTTCCTGAAAAAATTTAATATAATTTATTAAAATACTGTACACATTAAAAGAGTTTTTCAGCTATTTTAAAAGATTATGAGAGTTTAAACGTAATTTCAAACTCGAGGAAACTTAATAAAATGTGCAGAAATCCTTAGGGAGAATTTTATAATAAGGATTTGTAAATATCAAAAACTACTATAAATATATCTGCTGAACACATATTTTTTCTGTACTTTTCTTCGGTACAAATTTCTTTGCGTTTTGAAAGAACATGTTTATTTGTTATTTAGATGGTCTAGGAGGATTGTGTGGATTACGCGTAGAATTCGGTGAGCCTGGAGGTTTTACATTAATAATTTTTTCTAAAAATACTAAAAATTATAAAAGATTTTATGTTATAAGCATAATTGCCATGAGTTTCAATTTTTATATATTTTTTAATTTTAATAAATATCGTACTAAAGCCATTTGAATGAATAGTCTTTAAAGCATCATACGATCCCAAACTTTCAAAAATTATAATTTTTTTATATTCAAAAGAGGTTTTACAAAAGAGTTTTCCCTATAACTCCTAATAAAGTATACAGATGCTGGATAGAGAAAATATATGGTTTTGAAATCATTTTATTTATGTAGAAGTTTAGTTGAATTCATTTTTGTGTTAGCTAATTTCTGAAATTAATGAAATAAGGCGTTCCCTATTTGAAATTTGTAACATAATTTATTGTACCTGTGAAAATTATTTTGGAGCTATCTAAAATTATTATGAGAATAAAAATATAATAAAAACTTTCCAAAACCATTAAAATATTATCTTATAGTGAATCCAGTAAATGTTTGAAATCAAAAATTAAGGATATTAAATTATGAATTGCTGCTGTCTGATTGTCTGTTCAGTATTACAGCAGGAGAAAATTTCAGCTAAAAATTCCATGTTTACAAAACTGTAACTCACGGAGAAAAAGTCTGCATTAATCACGCAATACCTCTGTACTTCTCTACTCTACGATTTTCTTTCGTTAGGAAAAAACATTTATGTATATATAATTTTTAAAAAAAATTTAGGTAGACTTAGCGGCTTTGGTGGATTAGGTGGTTTAGGAGGCGGATCCAGTGGACCTGGAGGTAATATGTTAATAAAATGTTTTCTTATAAGCTATAAAAACGATTTAACATTCATGTGAGTTATAAAGTGGTCTTATGTTTCCAACATAAAATTAGAAAGTTTAAACATTTCTTTAGAATAATGATGAAAAAAAATGGTATTCAATATTCAGGAAATTTTGTGATTAAAATCTCTCTTTCTTTTCTTTTTTTACTGTCTCAAAACATCAAAGTATTATTTATCTGAATGTAGACTATGTGCTACATTTGTTTTCCAAACAAATTTTATGCAAGTTATTTTTATTTTTGCTAGCATTAAGATATATTAACAAGCATTCTACATACTTTAGGTGGCTTGGGTGGATTACTCAGCGGTTTCGGTGGTGGTTCTATGGGATCCGGAGGTAATCTTTTTATCTATGCGAATTATTTAGCTACAATACTAAAAATTTGTGACAAAATACATAGCACATATGAAAACATAAAATTAATATAACACTTAGGAAATTAAGATTTTACGATTTGTTGCTACTAAATGATTGATTAAAAAGGTTATATTTTAATGGAATTATATATAAAATGAGATACCAATGCTTTAATTATTTTTAAACTGTTTTTATGAAAGATTTAAAAAATTTAATTATCTATTCAATAAAATATTATGTAAAATTATCATTTATTAATTACGATACGATATCAAGTAAAAACATCTTTCCTTTGTAAGTCCTGGCTGAGTGTGCAGATAAATCGAAACGCAAAAATGAATGATTTTAAAATTCTATCCGTGTACATTTTTTTTCGTCTCTTTATTTGTATTAAATACCTAAAAGTACTTAAATTCTGAAAAGCATTTTTTGAAAAGATTAAAATTATTTATTAAAATATTACTCAATAAAAACGTGTTTTTACTAACATTCTATAAATTAAAATGAAACATTAATTAAAAATAAATTAATTAAAAATAATCCCACTAAAACCATTAAAACGACACAAATATATCTTTTAACCAATAATTTACTTGTTAAGATTTGAAAAGTGCTAATTCAGATACGCGAAATTTTTTAAAAAACATTTCATGTTTATAAATATGAAACATGTTTGTGGTGATTGCTATATAAGCCAATTAATATCCTTCAAGCTGAAGGGTCCCTTTTGCTCGATCGGTATGATACTCGGCTACAGGCCCAAACGTCGCAGGTTCGTACCGTGACTTTCAATTGCTACATTAGTGACCTTGACAACGCAACCTTCCGCAAACTCATGGCGCCATCTACCAGCCAACAAAGCCGTCTCTTAAGCCGTTGCTTAAGAGACGGCTTAAGACGTTTTAAGACGTTAAGACGACGCACCAACGAACTCGCATGCTCGCCATACGCTTGGCTCTTCCAAAATCGGCCCAAACGTCGCAGGTCCATACTACGACCTTCAATTGCTACGCGTTAAATAAAAACATGATTTATCTTTTCATACGAATTTCAGAAACGCAATTTTGAATTTCATTTTAAAAAAGCATATATTTAATAGTATTACATATATTTAGGTGGTCTCGGTGGCTTGGGTGGATTAGGTGGTTTAGACGACGGTTCCGATGGATCCGGAGGTAAATGGAATACATTCCTTTTTTTAAAAAAATTGTAACTGCTGCTTATAATGCATATGATAAATAAATATATTTAAAATTCATTTTAAAAAGATATTAAGTTTGACTATTTTAAATGAAATGAAAATGGATGATCAAACACTTTAAACAAATTTAATTTATTGTTTAGTGCATATAAGAAGATTTTTATTCAAATGGCTCTATAAAGAATAATATTTATAAGGTTAGAATTTTACTTATAATGAAAGATAACACAGATAAAGGGTACGTTCTCAACAGGCTATTGAAAATGGCACTAACATAATATTATCGGCTTTCAACCTAATTTTTTTTAACACAATGATGTAAATTAATTTGCATTTAATATGAGAGGAATGGCAATGTTAAATAATAATGAATTTTCTGCAAATAATAACTTGCATTCAGAAGTCGCCAACAATCACTTATAGGTGCATTCCTTACTTCTACTCATAAATTTGATTCAATAATTCAGATCTTAAAATATCAAAATATCGCAATATAATTTCAGAAAAGATAGATGCTTGATAAAGTAAACAAGAAAATTTTAAACACTGTTCATCTGAAGGGAGTTAATAAACTACTGTATAAGTGAAAGGGCTAACTAAAAGAACAATTAGTAAATTACATGCACACATATATGAAACACATTAAAGAAGAGAGCCATGAAAACAAAACATGGCTCAGTCATATTTGTTTATATACAAATTTCATAGTAATATTAATTTTTGTTTGAAAAAAATATTTATCAGCGTGCATTACTTATCTTTTAGGTAGTTTAGATGAATTACTCGGAGGATTAGGAGGCGGTTTTGATGGATCCAGTAGTAATCTGAATAATGATATATGTTATTTGGTTTTGAAATCTAAAAAATAACAATTGACAGCATATATGAATAATGGAGTTTTAAGAGTTCTAATTACTAAATTATGGTTAGTTTAATTTATAATATTTACATCAAATAGAGAAAAGTGTAAGTAAATTATATTAAAATGTTATTTTTCTTTTTTTTTTAAATTTAAATATGAGCCCTCTTAAATATTAGGAAAAATTTACTATTTTACAATTACCATGAAAGATATCAAGGTAAACCGTATCATTTTACTATTAGTTTTGATAGAGTGTACCAATTATTCGAAGCAAAAATAAAGAATTTTTGATAAATGAAATTTTTTAATAAGCACTCAATACGATAAGAGACAACAAAGGATAATTAGGGTGACAATTCAGGAAGAGAAGATTTTTCTCTATATACTTGATAAAACACGTAAAAATGGGAAAGTAATAAAGGATTTTAAAGTCATTTTATTAATTTATTAAATGGAAAAATTCTCTTTTCCTTGATAATTATGTTCTGAAAGTAATGAGACACGACATCTTATTTTTAAGAAAATTTTTAATAATTAATGAAAATATTGAATATTTCCAAGACGTTTGAAAGCTACTGTATATGTGGATAAAGTTTTAAAATCTGCAAAAAAAAATCTATCTTTGCAAACTCGAAACAAGTTAAAGAAAAGCAAAAATATGAAAGTGATAACAACTATTCCGTAATAGATAAATTTTGTATTTACTAAAGAATATTTTGTGTTTTCTTAAATATCAAAATAATTATACCTGAAAAGGTGTTTCAAAAATATCAAACGTCAGCACGAATGTGAAAAACGAATTACATATACATGACAAATTAAATAATCATGGTAAAAAAACACTAGTATAGTATCTTGCAAACAAGTAATTATTTTTGTGTTAATATATAAAATTATTAACTCAAGAGCTGTCAGTAGTAACATATCTGAAATTTTTACTTGAAGATGTATGAAAAAAAGTCATTTCAAATTTGCTCATTCGCAAACACGAAACGAATTAAGCGAAAGTATACCGTAAACATGCGGTGAAATTCACTTCTCTACTCCGCGAATTTTATTAAGGAAATCTTCCTTTCCTTTAAGCAGAAGCTTGTGTATTCATATGATTTGTATTTAGGTGGAATGGGTGGTTTAGGTGGAGGTTCCAGAGGAACCGAAGATAATCGGAATAAATTCTTTGAATTTGAACCTAACCGGTATAATAATTCGCTATAACACCCGAGATGAATAATGTTAACGTGTATTTCCATATTTAAAAACATATTAATCTTGATTTTATAAAAATAATTAAATTAGTTGCTTAGCCCATGTTTGTTTGTTTTTTGCTCGCTAACGGTTAATAGGCTAACTAGTTGGGGGGGAGGGCACGAAGTTGACAATTCGATTCGGAATGAGATTTAGTTTAAAGGTGGCATACACTGAAGATGTTCACTAACGAAAGTATTAAAGCGCAATGGCCAATCGATTTCGAGAAACGGCCCTCAGGCTTTCTCCACAGCTTGTGCTCCGATAGTAACCCGCAGCGGCGGAGCTGCGAATGGTGGAGTGATTGATGTGCATGCGCAGGAGACCCGAGCTTGGTCCAGGATAATCTTTTCTTCTTCAAATTCATTTAACAATTGACAAATATTTTTAATTTTTAAGCAAACATCAAAATTTATTCTTTTTATTTGTGGATTATAACTTGGAAAATTTCAGTTAATATGACACTAATTTTTATAAGGAAAACTCAAAGCATTTTATCTTAATACCTTGATTTTTTTTAAATTTTCTCTTTACTTATTTTTTTAAAAATGAACGCGTTTTCTTTTTTTAAAAAAGTATTTGCATAAAATTACAGACATTTTTAATTCATATACAACTCCTTTATCTATCTAAGCGGAATTTTTTCAAAATAAATCAGTCTCAAATATAAATATTAATTTGCAATAATATACTTCGTTACTAAACATTTTGAACCATCTGTCTATGCATTCCAAAATTCAGCACCTGCTTTCTTCTTTTTCTTTTCGATTATTAATATTTAGAATGTTTGTCGATATAGTTTTACTTATTTCAGCTGCTCTCTTTAATTCTCGTTATAAATGCAGCTTCGTTGAGATAAAACTAACAACTTATCCTCATTAAAATCCAAAAATTTGGAACTTAATGATTTTAGTATAAAAATAGTTATTTAAAAATAATTTTATAGTTAAAATTATAACTATAGCAATTTTAACCATTAAAAATTAAAAGGATAGTTATAATTCAAGAGCAATATACAGCAAAATAGTTAATTTTCTTTTAAAAACAAGTTAAAAAGTATGCATTGTGGGAAATCATATTCATTTCAGCAATATAAAAACGAGTGTCACATTAATTGAAAGCATCTTAAAATTCTTACTTTAATTCAAATAGTTATGAATACTTTTAAAAATGTATTTCTACTTATAATTGTTTCTAAATATCATAATAATATAATTGTATATTAAGTTCTAATAACAAATTTTCTAAATTATGATCCAAAAATTTGGAGGATAAATATTTATTTTTGCGTGAAAATATATATTAATTAAAACTATCTGTAAAGCATAAAATAAATTTTAAAAAATAATTCTTTTTTTAAAAAAAGCCAAAAACACTAGCCCAAAATCGAACTTGGGCCTCCTCAATGCTACGCCGCCGCTTTAACCCACGGACTCTTCGCAGCTCCGAAGCGGCGGCGCATCATCCGTGCAAGAAGTCCGAGGTCCCTTCTCTCGTCACCGCGCTTCCCTGTTTGAGTGAGGGGGCGACCGGGACACTCGTTTAGACGCCTCGCCCCCTTTTTAGGCGGCGGATCATTTATTGAGGCGAATGGAATCATAAAATGTTTTCTCTGTGCTAAAGGCTCTTATAAAATGCATTTAAATATTCATAAAAAGTTATTTCTGAAATAATTTTTATTACGTACTGAAGGATAGAAATTTTTATTCGATATTGACAGGATAATATGACAGGATTAAATTTCCACCACGTACTTCCCCAATTTTGAAAATAATTTTTTTATCCAAACGGATCTCCACTGGAATTTTGAACGCAACGAAAAATTTCGATTCCCAAATTCCGTAAAATATAAATTTTGTTAAAATGTAAGTAAGAAGAGAGCAAAGCACAATATTATTTTATTATGAAATAAATTTCAATTAAATAATGCTGCTCTTTTTTTAACACAAAGTTTATTAATTTACATTATTTTTATCTTAGATGGGCTTTAGTAAGTTACTGAGCTTCATAGGCATTAGTTTTTGTTGGCTTCTCCGATAATCTCTCATAGATTTTGGTCTCTCATCCCCAATTTTTTAGGAAATTCATAATTTTTTAATTGACAACTACTATATAAAAATAATGAATTTAAAGATTTCTTGTTAATAAAAATTATTAAATGTTTATATATATACTTCAAATCGTATGCAAAAAAAGAAAAGTTATAATATATTATAAATATAATTTTTAAACTTAACTTATTTTGTTTTATTTAAATATAAAATACACCATAGAAAAGGAAAGAAATAAAGCGTTATAAAAACGACGCCAATTTAAGATGAAACGGTTTCTCTCTATCAGGCCTGCTTAAGAAGACAAAAATGTAAAAATGTCAAATAAAATATTAAACCATCATATACTTTACTAAATAGTTTTTTTTTTCATTGGAAAATAATTTCTGGAATTAATGAAAAACTGCATTGTAACTACAAAAGTCTATTATTCTAAACTACAAAAAAATTGTTCATTTAAAAGCTTTTTGAATTATCAAACATCTTAATGATTTGATAAAATAATAAATTTATTTGGAAGCTCTAAATATATTCAAATAAAAACGTGAAATTCGTACGATACTCTTCGAGCAAAAAAAGAAAAAAATATTTTTACAAATATAAAAAGCAATAAAAAACATATAATAACATTGAAAAAACTCGTTTTCTTACCAAACGAATTTCATAAATATGTTAGTTCTTGTTTAAATCCCATATATATATGCATATAAACAGAGGAATATCGCCTCCGACCCAGTATCACCCGGGGTATCACTCTCCATATGGAGAACTTAGTGACCAACACAGATTTAACATCCATCACACACGGAGAGTCTTTGGCTGGTGGATACGAACTTGCAACATAAGGGATGCAAATCCAATGTCTTATAAACCAGGCTATTCCGGGCTAACAATTAAATTTAGTATAAATAGTTTATCGAAAAATTATAACAGCATTAAATTTTCAACGCTAATTGAGGATTCAAAGCCAATTGCGGCAACACAAAACTCCGTGAATGTTCTACATTAGTTGTAGTAACGGAGTTCTACATTAGTTGCAGTATTTGAAAAAACTGTATTAATATCAAATGTCATGCACTACAAGTTTTAAAAAATTTACTTGAACTTTAGTTCGATAAAAAAAAGTATTCTATTAACGATTGAAAATTTGAACAGGTTATATAGATGTATATATATAGAGAGAGTGTGAGCTAATAGTAAAAATTGAAAAAGAATGATTTAAAAGATTTTATTCGAATATTTTTTTCTTCTTTTCATTAGTATTGAAGCTCTTAATGTATTGAAATACTACATTGCATTTTTAAAAAAGATTAAAAATATTTAACAATGAAAAAGAGTTTCTAAATGTCGCGCATATGCGAATGATAAATCAATTAAAATTAGATTAAATAAAATCATACATAAACCATTAGAATAAGAGAACAGCTCCTTTTAACCAATTTGTTAATTACTTGATAGTTAAGATGTGATAAAGATCTAGTCATCATATTTCTACCTTTTTACATGAAGATCTGCGAAAAAAATTGAAAAAAAAATTCCGGTTTCCAAACATTAAATATATTAAATAAAAGTTTGCCGTATGCATTTGACGAATTTCACTTCTTTACGGTACGAATTTTGTAAAGCTAAAGTGCCTTTGAATGTTTTTAAAATTTCTTTTCGTATTTTTTGAAAAAAATTTCCGTCGGTATTGAACTTCTGAAAGAATGGAAATATTATATTGCCTTTTGTAGATTTATTAAAATATTTTTTATGAAAAGGAATTTCTAACTGTTGTCCACGTGAAAAAGAATGAAGAATCAAGTAAAAATAGACCAATTAAAAATTTGCACAAAACAAATTTAAAACGAACAAGATTATGTTTCAACAAATTCGGTAATTTTTTGTAGTAAGAATCTGAAAAATATATAACGTCAGCATATTTTTGCTTTTTACCGGGGGATGTAGGAAAAATTAAATTCAATGCGAAATTCCATATTAACAAACAAGAAACGAATTAAGTAAAAATATTATGTAAAACATGAACTCATTTCTTTATTATACGAATTTCACTGATGTTATTTTGCATTTCATTAGAAAAGCGTATATGTAATTGCATTACTTATATTAAGGTGGCCTCGGTGTCTTGAGTGGATTAGGTGGTTTAGACGGCGGTTCCAATGGATCCGGAGGTAATCGGAGTAAATTTCTTTATAAAATTTATTCTTAAAAAATATGAGGTGTTTTTTTGTAAAATTTATGAAAAATTAAACCATGAGTTGTTTTTATTGTCTAAACATATTAAATTTTATTTTACAAAACGTAATGCTAAAAGAAATGTTCTCAAAGTATTATAAAAGCTATTAATTTAGTTAATTGTCCAGCATAAGAAAGTTTCCTTCGAACGCTAACCTATATAAGGTAGATGTAGCGTTTAAGGCATAAAATTACGTTCACACATTATATTGATTACTGAACGGTTTCAGCAGTTGTTATGGTGGATATGGTGGTAATCATTTCTTTTATGTGCATTATATAATTAATATACTCAATAGCCCTAACAATTAACTATAACACTTAGGAAAATAAGGTGTTATGATTTCTTAGCATCAAAATATAATTGTTTAATGAATGAAAAAACGAACATTCCTGAATGAAAAAAAAAACATTCTTGAATTAAAAACGAATAGAAAATGTTCAATTAAGAATGCGAAAATTATATTAAAGTCGGCGAGGAAGAGAGTTATATAAAAAATTTATTTTAACAAATATGAAAGGCAATAAAAAAACCTATACTAGAAAGATAAAACATGCTTAGTTACCTTACGAATTTCATGAATATTATTATTCTTTTTTGTTCAGATCCCACATATATATAAAAAACTATATTTATACTTAGGTGGCCTGGGTGGCTTGGGCGGATTAGGTGGCTTGGGCGGCGGCAACAGTGGATCCGGAGGTAATCTGATTTAATTGTGTCTTAAATTTGGACGCTAAAAGTTATTGCAATTCCATATAACCAACACGATACTTAAAATTAATAAATGTTTAGTTATTGAAAAGTTTTTATTTTATATTTTAAATAATGAAATAAATATGAAAGGTCAAAGTATTATTCTAAAGGAAATTTGTTAT
>JAOUZG010000409.1:0-10770 GCA_026289955.1 Argiope argentata
GAGATTCACTACTTTGAGCGATCCACCCAGGAAGAGGCAACCTGCCTTTATATAGTCGGGCGAAAGCGTGGCCGTGCTACGGCGGAAGTTCCGAGAGGCTTCGACGGTAAGGGAGAAAAACCTCGGCGCAGCCAGACTTCTCTCGGGGCTACCAGAATATTCCTCCCGCCAAATCAACTCGGCTGGTGCGGAACGCCTTCTGACGCGCCGCCAATGTTTTCACCTTTGGCGTGCGTTCCGCTCGTTTGTAACAATATGTAATCTAATTACAGATCATATAGCCATTCTCGATGCTTAAATTCAGAAATCCTTCATTTATTTCTTTTAAAGATATAATCAAGTTTAAAACAAACAGAAGTAAATTATTGATTATTGTACATTATTGATTAATTAAATTATTAATTAATTCACACTCAGATTTTTTGAATTATCTTATAAATATCCTCTAAATTAGTGATTTTTAATTCATTGACTCAAGAAATCCTAAATAAGTAATACTTATATAAAATTATTACAATTATAACGATAAAGAAACTGTCCATGCTTTTTTTTTCTGCAATAAAATTCAATTACATATTAAAAAATGGAAAGTATGATACTTTTTTTAAAATTTAGTGTTGGATTTTATTAGAATTACAATGGAATTACAAGAATTACAATGGAATCTCGCAACGAGCATACTTCCTTCTCGAATTTTACTTGAAATACGAAACACTTGTTAATTTATTATATATTTTTTCAAATATGAATACATGTAAAAATAGGGCAATACATTCCATTCCCCCTAAAATATTCAAACAAATTCATAATATAATTAATTCAATAATATAATTTCTTAATGCATGTTTGCAGTATCTTTAGACAATTCAAGCTAATTGTCTAAAGATATACGTCTTTGACTAAGCTTCAAAATTCGTTAATGTGGACACGTAACGAATTTTAAATGAGACACGGGGTTGATGAGGATGTTTTGTTCGCGTACCACGGAAAGAGGGCTGCAGTAACTTCTGAGGGCAAAGACCCCTGAGCAACCGAGAGCAGAAGCCTTATTTCTAGCTCATATGAAGATAACATTCATAAACTCGCTTGCACAACCCTTTTTTACATAGGGGCTCTTTCACACACCTAACGGAGGGAACACATGGTGGAGAACAACCAGGATTCGAACACGGAACGCCTAGATCGGGGTGAAGATGCGCTACCTCCTGGCCGGGACGCCGGCAATGACACACGGTGCAATTATTTAACTAATTTACAACGCACATTGGTACTGCCTGATAAGAGTGTTGCATCTCAACGTACGAATCTTGAATAGAACTTAACGGTGCATTATCTTGGAACAAACGCTCAACACAGACATGCAATGATTTATCATGTTTTTCCCCTATTACATTGGCTGTTACTTTGTTGCATCTCGTTGATTAAGGTACACCCTCGTTGTCGCATTCGATAACGTTATTCAGTCGAAACGTCTTCTATCTAGATAAAAGGATTATCTTGGAACAAACGCCCAACACAGACTAACATAGGTTAATCCAGCATGTGATACCTCCCTACTCATTCTGCAAAACATCGCTCGTTCAGTGAGTACTTTTTCAAATTTTCTTTTACTCGTCATGCAAGGGGGTTCGTAAGTTCAATTTGATTGTAGTTTTGATTAATTTTTTTTTATTTGCCAGTTTCCTTTTTATTTGTATTGTTTAAATGTATATATCCTACCAATCCCATATTACCAAGATAACAATTGAATTTAATTTGCTTTGAAATAAGGAGTTAAATTTGCTGCTGAGAATTTATTTAAGAATATTGAGATATAAGCTTTGTCAAAAATTTGACTTTATTTGGAAAAGAATTCAATTTAGATGTTAACTAATAAAATATCTAGTAATCAATATTCTCAAATCAACGCTGTTGTTGGTATTTCTAACCACAAAAATGGGAAAATATAACCTAACTAACATTTGAAAAGTATAAATAGCAGCTAAAATTTCTGCACATTTTTCTTATTGAAACTTGATTAATTGAAATGGGATTTTTAATTAATGAAACTTGAGAAATTGTGAGAAGAAAAACAAAACTTGATTTGAATGAAAACAAAATAAGATAAAGTCACCTGTTGAACTAGAGGTTTCAACTAATAAATTTCATAAATGTATGAGAGCTTGAAAAAAGATGATCTGGTGATATTGATGGACAATCGCTTAAAATAAGAAGAAATTTTACGAAATTATTGAGCAATTTTTAATTTGATCCAAAGATCCATTGTAAAGACAACGTTTTGTATGCTTTAATGCGGCTTGGTTGATGCCCAGGGAGGATCCATAAACGCGATGTGTATAACTTTTTTTAGCTCATTGCGTCAATTCTGCTGTTGTTTTTCTTTCTAATGGAACTTGCCATAGACAAGATCGCTGATGCAGTTAGCAATTTTTAAACCGGGGATCCGTCTATTGCTTCAAGTAGTGCCATCTAGGGCCAAGTGTAAGTAGCTACACATTCATCACATTCGCTTGCACAGCCCCTTTTTACAGAGGGATACATTCATACACCTCATAGATAGTACATAGAAGAACAACCATGCCCTGGCCGGAACTCGAATCCTGGACGCTCAGAAGGTACAGTTCTGAAACTCTCCACTATTTTACGCAGTTAAGGATTAAATAAATGATTTTATTTCCGCTTTAAGAAACGATAAAAAATATCCGATTGATGACTCATTAATGTATTATTATGCTTTTACAATACAAAAGTAGTTCCGATATTAAATTAAATGTTGTATACTTTTCTTTCTACGGAAGATTATTTTTCCCTCTCATCTTTTTCTTTACTTTACAGTAATTCCATATGATTGTTTCGCTTCTTTAAAATATTTTTAGGAGCCATTAGAAATTTCCAGTGAATGAAAATTAATAATGTAATCTTTTGAAATTTATTTACATTTAGACCGAAGGCTTTTCCTTTCTTTTACTCTATTGCATTCCAAATTAAAAGGCATTATTAATTTTGTGCTGAAAAGGTCGATTATTAAGGAGAGATTTTTGAGTTTTGCTGTGGTTAGCAGATTAAATACTTAGAAAATTATTCATTTCAAAATCACATGTTACAGTTTTGAAAAATTTTTGAGCGAGAAAAAGACTGGTTTTGTTGGTGGTGGTTGTTTGAAATTTAAAAAATTGAAGAAAAAAACTCCTTCATTTCCGAAATATATTGATTTCAAGAAAGTTAAGCTTTTCAAATGCAGTTTAAAAGATTTCTTTAACATTGCACACGCTCGAATTTGTTATCGGCATTTCAGCGAAAACTATTATTCGCATAAACTGCAAGTTAGATTGCTTAGCATTACCACAATAGTATGTTGAGAAAAAAAAGCTATCAAAGCATTAAATTAGCCGTCATATAAGAGTTATCGTCTGAAAAGAGTGAACAACAAATATCTCGTAACTTTCTAAAGCATGCTTTGGAAACTCTGAACAAGTTGTAGCGATTGAAATAGAAATTCAAAAAAATTAGGCATCTATATAATAATATTGCCTGTGGTACTAAATTGAAAGCATTTAAAAATTGATTCATCCATTTGAACAGGATCGTAAGCACTTTTGATATCACGACTAATGTCAGTATTTTTTTTTCATCTACTACCAGTATTGTTAAATAAATTTTATAAATCGTAAAAAGGATTATCTATAAAGGTTCATGTTGATTTGAGAAAAACATTTTATTAAATGTTAAAAAATGAATCATATGATTCTCTAGGATGGGCTCGAAAATCTTAAACGAAACTGATTTTAAGGCTATGGGATATATGAAATAATTTAGATTTTCATTTTTCTTGGGGTTGGTAATTGAAACTAAAAGGGCATATTTGCAGTTTTTTGGAACTTGAGCCATGTTGCTAGAGTTTGTCTGTATCTGGTTGGAGTTTTTTGTTTATTGAATGCCCTTTTTGATTTCCCAATACTCAGTTTTGATTTTTTTTTCTACTGCTGTACAGTCCAGTGAAATGGATCCTTGTTGGATATTAAATGTACTAAAAAATGCTTTTCGGAAAAATTAGTTTTGATTTTTGCATTCCTGATATGTCTTATTATGCTAAATAATTTTGCAATTTTTAACATTTGGATTATTATGGTTAAATAACTTATTAAGAATTTTAAAGAAAATTTTCAAGTTTTCCAAATTTCATTTATAATCCTCTACTAATTTTCTCTTATTCTTTTTGTATATTTTGTATATTAATTTATTTCTGTATTGTTCGAATTGCATCCGATCGGAAGTTTTCCAAAATTGCTTTCTCAGATGATTAAAAATATGATATGTAGCCTTCCACCGAGGTAAGCAATTATTATTATGGTATGATTTTTAAAATTTTTCTTGTCAAAAGTTCTACAGCTGGTTCACCAATGTAGTTAAAGACAGTGTAATTTTTTTTATAACAGAGTGGTAATAAACAGTTTTCAGATATTTTGTAATGACCATGAGTTTTGATCATGTAACAATAAATGGTAATTGATAGCTTTTGAAAGAGCATCCACAAATATAACAATCAACTTCATCAAATAGAGAGAAAAACAAAAAGTTCAATCTAGAGCATTCATCGTATTGGCCTTTTTTATATTAGTTTGGTTCAATTTACTAATCATTGGGAAATTAAAGCTATTCATCCGTTTCGCCAACATTTCAGATTGTAAATTGAGAAGTAAATCGCTCCTAAATTTGTGATGAAAGTTGGTAATGTTTCGGCTTGATTAATATTAACTTCTTGATTATTATAAATATTTACGATTGTGAAATTTTCACTATGTGATTCAACATCTACAGCAACGATTTTCCTTTTCTTTACAGTAAATAACCTTGTCTGGCATATTTTTATAAATACTGATAAACAATTCCCCCAAACTATTATTGCATTGGAGCTAGTGCGAAAAAAGAGCTTACTAGGATTCGAGATACGATCTTCATTATTTATTAATGCTTTTAAAAAAAAACCAAAATTCAACACTAGAAAGGGATTTTGAAAACCAGTCTTTTGTTTAGACTTCATTCCAACTAAGGAAAAATAATTCTTAAAAAATTGTTGGAAAATTAAAGAAAATAGTATTTAATGGTATAGAGAAAAGTGCAAATTACAATATATAAAAGATAAAGCGATAAAAATCAAAAATCGAGACTTAAAGAAAAATAAAACTTGTTTACATTATTTCCCACTTTCAGAATACAAAATAACCAACAATGTCAAAAACTCCGAGAAAACATTGGTCTAAAATATTTAATCACAGTCTGTTTTATCATCTGCATCCCGTTGCATGCATCTAGTGCTGGATAAAAGATTAAAACTGTTTAAAGCTTTATTTTTGCAAGCGAGAGATGCGTTGTTATAGAAATGCCAAGTTATAATATTTAGAATATTTTGCAAAATATTTTGTGTTGTATTTTTGAAGCATATCTACAAAAACTGCTTATTTTTTAAATGTTATTTATGGTTTTGCAGAAATGATTCGAATTTGCTATTGATGGCATTCTGAATTTCTGTCGCAATGGGTATAACTTTGTTATACCCATTGCGATTAAATGGGCAATTTTAAATTGAGAACTTTGGGATTTTTAGTTTAATGCATTTCCAAATCAAATCTTCTAGAATGTAATTTTTTTTGGTCTTGACATTAATGAATTTTCTTTTGTGTAATAGTTTTATGGTAATTTTAATATCTCTAAAACTTTTTGTGCGAATTTAATCATTTTATTGTTCAATTAATCATACTTATTTTACTTCTTGGTGTTGCAATAATGTATTAATTTATAAAGCTCTGCTTTTTTTTCCGGTTCCACGCTTGAGTTGTATAATTTTAAATTAATAGTCATTTAAATTGCAGCGTAATTTATTATTAAAACCTGGGGTTTTGACATCCATTATAGATAATAAGTTTATCAGATAATTTAAAATACTATTCTTTGAATCTCATTGCTCCGTTTTTTATGTTTGCTTTTTCTGTTTATTGATTTTAGATATTGATATTTTATGGCCTATTTAATTACTTTAAACATAAATAAAGTACTTAATAAAAGTGTTAAATATTTCAAAATTGTGTGATAGCTTAACTAGTTTAAATGTTTTTTATAGCTTAAATGCAATGAATATTTAAAGATTCAGTCTTAAAAAGTAGAGGAGAGGAGGGATAAGTTTATTTTCAGCATTATACTGTGTAGCAACACATATTTGTATCTTAAACATTTTTTGATTTTTTAAAATTTAAAATATTTATTAAAGTTTCTGAGATTTTCAATGGTAAAAAAATTAATTAGTATTTCTAAATTGATTTTTAAATTGCTTTTAGCATTATTTATATTTCGATATATTTATAAAACTTTGAGATATTCAAAACTAACTATAGAAGAAAATATGTTGTGTAGGATTCAATTGGAATCATTGCAATAATCCATATATTTTAGTATTAATAAATGCAGTTAAAATACAAACGTCAGTAGAGAAATAAACGCCGCATTATAATGAAGGATAAATATAACTTTTGACAAGTATAAAAAAACATCGCAAAATATCAGAAAAATTTGAGATACGATATCTCTTATATATGCCAAAACACTTTATTAATAAACTTATTTCCTTTGAAGTGAAAGCTCAAATTTCTAAGCAGAAGGAAAAAAGACATATATATTACTAGCATCCCCATACCCGGCATTGCTCGGATAATGGAATCAGCAGAGGATAACAGTGCTTGGTGCACCTAGTTACGAAAATCCCCTACAATAATTACTTATTACCTACACTTTTTTCTAATTTTTGGAGGGTCCCGGCGCCCATGCACTCCTTATATATATGCCTTTGCCCTTAACCGATCCTTAACTGCCCTTAAGGATCCTTTTAAAGTATTGATTTTCTTTGCAAACGCAGGCAATCCACAATTTATTGTTATACCTATATTTAAGCCAGAACTTCTTTGTATACAACATTTTTAGAGGTTTTTTTCTGGTGCTAAACTTATTAAGCTGCTTGATGAACTGACTCTGGAGAAAGCTACATGAAATTGGCCACCGGAAAGCAGACCCGGACACACGTTGCTGTGACTGTGGTTTTTATTGCATTGTAATAAACTATTTAAGGGGTAACAGTAAGAGAGCATCTGTCATGAGAGCCACCATGGTTTTTTATAGTCTATATGAAGCAAAAATCAAAACAAAATAATTAATTTTAAATTTTCTCATTTTTTTAATCCAAGTTTGTAACAAATGACTATATTGCAAAATATTTAGTAAATTACATGTAACACTTAAATTTACTAATGAGGTAGATAGTGCAGGTAGTTCAAAATTTTTAACAATAATATTAATTATTTTAACTTTAAAATACTTATAATTTCAATTTAATTTAGCACCAAACGGTGAACAAAATTTTTGGTTAACCTGTCATTTGCTAATACAAATAGATTCGCCAGTTTTCCTGCTCGCGAACATGCAACATATAGTTGCCCATGAGAAAAACATGGGTTTTCCAAATCTAAACAACAAATAGACATTGTTTGATCTTGAGATTTATTTATGGATATAGCGAATGCTACACGAATGGGATACTGTAGCCTTTTGAATGGTATCGTAGATTTGGATGGTATCATTGGAATACGCAGCAACAGGACCATTTCTCCTTTAATTTTTCCAGTTAAAATGGTTGCTACAAGAACATTTCTGGTGATCTTTCTGATTACCAAACGTTTACCGTTGCATAATCGAGATGGATTCTAATTACGCAAGAGAATAATAAGTGAACCAATCTTTAAGTGAAGATTATGTGGTGGCATTCCAGGTATATCTAGTTAATTTAAGAATTCAACTGGAAAATTCACACTTTCATCTTCTTCAATAACAGTATCGATTGATTTAAAAGACATCAGATCGCCTGGTAACAACTGTTGTATCTGGAAGTTTATTTCTTCAACTTCAACATTTTTGGCTGCCAAAATAGCCCGATCACTGATCCAGTTATGGTTCAAGTAATTACTCTGTAAATCCGGGAAAATGCTCTGAATTAATTCATTTTTTCCGTGAAATTGCCTGGTTGTTTAATGTATTGCGCATTTGGTTGGAGTTCTATTTTACCGTTTCCAATATTCAGTAATTGTTCAGAAAATATTTGTACTGATGTATTATTTTGTAATTGTACGCGCATGTTTATCGTTAATTGAAGTCTTTCAACACTTCACCATAAAAATGATTGTTTTAAACATGCATTTATCTCATCCGCGAAAGTAGAGCGAGGTAAGACCGGTAAGGTCTGTCGGAAATCACCAGGCAAAAGTAAGATAGCACCACCGAAAAGTTTATCGTTGCAGTTTAAATCTTGCATAGTTCTATGCAATGCTTCGACTGAATATTTATGAGCTATTGTGCACTCATCCCAAATTATGATTGAACTTTTTCGCAACACTGAGCTATTCCACTATTCTTTTTTATGTTACACATAGTATTTGGTTTATTATGAATGTCTAATGGCAGCTTGAATGTTGAATGTGTCGTTCGCCCACCATCTAGCAAAGTAGCTGCAATTCCTGATGATACAACTGCCAGTGTGATTTTCTGTTGTGACCGTATTTTGGCAGGAATCAAAGATATCAAAAACCACCTTGTTCAGCAGCAACAGCCAGCATAATCCGGTTAAAATAACTTTTTGTTCTGCTGTCAGTAATGGCTCACTGGTTTCGATAATTGATACTAAATTACCAGGGTTATATTGTGTTTCTCGTTGTAAATCGGTGTTGACTAAATCGGTAGTTGGACGGTAAGGTGATGGCATACCATAATGATGAAGTGGTAAATTTGAAATTAAAACACATAAATCCTCGATCAGCACTAACGCTTCGTTATACATCTCTGGCATGTAATCTGTGTTTTGGCATTGATATGTTTGTCTAATTCGGTACAATATATCTTCTGTCATACAATTTCTATCTTTTCCCCACAAAGTGTGTGATTGCGAGGGAAAACATGTCGTCAAAACAATTGCAAACAGCTGATGAATGTTATTGGGCGTTGATGTTAACGCAGCATCAGCAAGCGTAAGTCCCGATGACTATCGTCTTCTAACAATTGCAGTTCACGACATGCATCGTGGTATGTATTGAATACCCGGTCATTAACTGTTCGCAGAAATTCAAAAGACGTTGGTCCGGGAACATTCACCCATAACCAACGTAAATAGAAGCACTCACGTTGCTTTGGATGTACCGTGTAAAGTCGCCCCAGTGTCTTAGTTTTGAATATGCCTGTAAAGGAAGGATGTGTTTTTCCTTGTTTCCGTGGCTCCCATTTTTTACTGAATTTGGTCCATGTGAAATAACGTGAAACATCAGTATATATCAATGTGTTTTCGAATCGGCCAAAAATGTCTGGTTCTTAACATAATGTAAAAAATTCTGTTAGCGTCATTTTTGGAGGTTCAAGTGCTCTTTGGAGAACACTTTCTTCAGTGAAGTATACATGTTGATCGTTTTCAAGATTTACTGCTAAATGTTGGACAGAAGGATCTCTTTCATGTATAGGAAAGCTAAGAATATGTCAAATAGATTCGTTGCTGCTGATGTATCTACCCATTTGGTATCGTGTTATTTCACCATTTTTATCAATATTTTTCAGTTCAAATATGGCCAAATCATTGCCTTTATTTACATATTTACAAATGTACTTAATTGATTTTACAGAACTGCAAAGCTCGACATTGATATGAGCCACATAAGTTTTTAAAAGTAATGGTGAGTATGGTACCACCCACTGATTATCAAATTCTACTTGATTTGCAGCGTTTGGCTGTCGCATAGTGAATGTGTCGCATAGTCTCATTTTCAGTATTTCTCCGGCAAAACACGGGAAAATCGTCAATATCCGTGATAGTGTCATTTGTATACGGCTTTGGAAAATTTTGCTTGCATTTTCCAATTTCCATGCATGGTAATGTCATGTTGAAAATACCACACGGCCTAAGGATCATGTGTTTGGTAACAATATCAGACAATTCGTGATCAACAGATAGGTCGGGAATTTCAGCTGAAATTATTGGATCAATTTCTTCTGGACGGATTTTATCTTGAAGCCAAATTAAAATGTGAGCATGAGGCAAACCTCGCTTTTGCCACTCAAACGAATAAAGCCAACAACGTGTGATACCAAAAACTGAATATTTAACAATAAAGTCAATTAATGATTTTAATATTTGTTTGAAAACACGTTCTGTTATATCATGACGATGAATTGCTTTTTGTCCTGGTAATAGTAAAGTTTGTATCTCTTTCCAATTCGGATTACATGTGCATGTAATAAACAAATCTGGTCTACCGTAAAGACATACATAAGTCATCGCATCTTGTATGTACTCTTGCATGTTCCGTGGACTGCCGATGTAGCTTGAAGGTAAAATGACAGCATTACCGATGTCATTGGAGTTTAAATTTCCATCAATGTTTCCAACAACAGCATCTCGTAAGTGAACATATTCTTCCGATCGTAACTTATCCTGGTTGTATCGAATGAATCGTAAGCGTTCGCTTTCAACCTTAGCATACATATCAACAATATATTGAATGAATAGCTGACGATATCGATGGATATAGTTATCTTGATTATGTCTAATCATCAATCGGTGGGCGTAGTACTTCATTGAGCTAACTTTTTTAACCTATTTTAGCACCTAAAAATAATAACAAATATAATTAAATAAGACATACAAATTCGCACATGCAGTCAGAAAATACATAGATAATTGTCGAATTT
>JAOUZG010000447.1:0-11553 GCA_026289955.1 Argiope argentata
TGTAAATATGCTATTTTACTTCAGTAGTTTCGCCTTTTCTTTTAGTTTCCAGATTCATATAATTGTAACAAAATGTAAGACATTTAGGTTTTAAATATTGTCGCGAAGACTGAATTAAAAACACGGATAGTTAGAAACAATTGCGTTTATTAGCGCCAAGCAACTCGCTGGAGAACAGAATGAAGAACTGAGAAGAACTCAGCTTTGATACATCTGGAGGACATTCTGGAATCATCTCGTTCGAATAGTAAAGAATGTTCTAGAATCATCTCGATTTTAGAGAAATAATCAGATCAATTTTAAATTAAAATTCCACTCTATAGATAAAATGCTCTGGCCGGGAATCGAACCAGGGACCAACAGTTGAATGCTCTGCCAATCGAACTATGGTGAAATACAATTGTCTTTCTTTTTTCGGCAATATTATACCAATTTTCTTGAAGAATAATAAACTTTGAGAACTGGTATAAAAATTGATAAACTAATGCTATTTGTGCAACTAATTAAAATTAAACTAAAATGAGCAAATTTTATATATTTACTCATTAACTTTTATTATATTTACAGTGAATTAATGATTAATCTGAACCGAAAGAAATAGCTGCTAATTTTCCTTTTTTTTAATCATGTCAGAACATGTTATTGTTTTAGGAATGTGGTTTTGTGTCGGTAGGCGAAAAACAAAAATATCCATTGGCGAAAAATTTAAATTTTATTATCTGCACGAGCAAAACAAAAAATCAGCTTTTAATAACATAATGCCATCCCATTTACAAAATATCTGATTTAAAAAATTAAGTTAATGACTGCCGCAAATAAAACCTAGGAAAATGCCATTTTGAGAGCGTGATTATAAGAAATGAAATAAACAGGAAATGCGATATTTTTTAAAACAATCAATACGAGACCATGTTTTTTGGATCGTTTGCAATACTATAGTGACTCCTTCAATGAAACAATTAAAATGAATAAAAATAGAATTTAACTCGCAAGAGCACGTGGTGCTTGGCCGTTCAAAAAACGATGTTCTGACATAGCACATTGAAATATGCATAAAAGATTTCATTTTAACCTTTCTTTATAATATATTTTTATTCATTTATTTGGCATCTATATTTATTTGAAGAATTTTGGCAAAATTGTTAGCCTGAAAATTACACAAAGGATTAAAAAATGCGGTTGTTGACAAATTTTCATACAATTTTTTTACTGGATCTACTATTGTGAAAGTTAAATTTTAAAATTATTCATGAATAAGGACATCGCCTTTTCTAATAATACTTAATCCCTTCTTCATAAAAATCTTGGAAATGGAGCAAACAGAGATCTCTCAAATTTTATAAAAATAATTTCACTACAAACTGGGATTCTTCAGGAAAACCACTTTTAGTTTAAACATTTACTGGTCTAAAAAATACAACATAAAAATCGGGAAAGAAATAAATATAAAATGTAATTACTATCCATAATCCATCGAATGGCACTTCTTGATGATGATTCACAATTGAATCATTCCACCATTTTCTAGCATTTGGGTCGAAGAAATTTGGGAATGCGACTTCTGAACTAGGCCATACCTGCAAAAGTTACATATGATAATGCATATACAGGTGGTTATCAAAATAATGGAAACATTTTAGATTTATAAATAATCCTTTATTAGTATGATGTCAAACCCCTTTGGCATGTAATACTACTTTGAACTGGCCTAGGAATCGATTCATATAAAGTGTTGATTAGTGTTTAGAGGAATACTTTACCATTCTTCCAGGTGATATTGGGAATTTCCTGGGAGAGATACCGGTGAAGGATATCGATTCCATATTGAACTCTCTAAAATAGACCATTATGATTCAAATATATTGAGGTCGGGTTACTGCGTGGGCTAAGGCAGAAGATTAACTTCATCCTCCTGTCCATCACACCATGATTGGACAAGTCTCGCTGTATGGATAGATGCAGTATCATCCAGGAAAATTCCATCTCTTGCAGGAAACAAAGTTTGCATTATAGGTTTTAGCTAAAATTTCTCTAAACTTCTCCCAGCGATTCTTCATTTCAGGGCTATGATTTGCCCATCAGAAAATCACGACAGGGCTACCCATATCATGACAGAGCCATTTCCACCTCTAGAAGAAGACAATCACAATTATGAAGGTGTCCTCCAAACGTGAACCCATCCTGCTGTAGGGAAATGTGTGAAACATGATTCGTCAGAGTGTATTACTTTCTTTTACGTCACTTATCAATTGACCAGGTTTTGTGAGTGTGACGCCACTGCAGACGTCGTTTACCATTAACATCTGTGACAAGTGGCTTTGGAATTGCAGCTCTGACCTAAATGTTCTATTTATGAAGGTGCCTTCTAACTGTAATCACTGACAAAGGATAATCTAGTTGGGTATTGAGCTCTATGGTCACTTTGTCTACAGCTGCTCGTTTTTAAACTAAAATATACTTCCATACTCGTCAGTCTCTTTCGCCGAGTTTCTCTTTTCGAACACCATTTTACTTTTCGATCTTGTCTAGCGGCTCTGTGACAGAAACCATTAGAAATGATTTAAAGTTCGGATGTTTCAGTCACACTTTCTCCAGCTGTTAGAGATGTTATTGAAGTAATGAGGATATTAAACGATTGAAAATTGATGCTTTCTTTTCCACAGAATATACTTTTTCTGTCAGTTGATTAGGTTTTATAAAACAAAGTAAATTTAATATTACATTAAAAACAAAAATGTACAGAATATCAATAAATGTATCGCCAGAAAAGAATCAATAAAATGGTATCAAAAGGACTTGCTAGATATCCTTACTACAGATAAATAGCAGAGATAATTCAGACTATTCTCTTATGAAAGATTTAAATTTTTATTCTTATGTTGGCTGTTCGAGGGCTCTACAATAAAGGCGTGGAGATTCATAATGTATAGTCTTTAGAAATATGACGTTTTGTTGTTGCAAATAGGAAGAGCGGAAATTTATGAATATCCTTTTTTGCAAAATTGCGCCATCTGATCCGATTTTTTCCGAAAACTTACCTTGGTTTCATTTGAAGTATATTAAATGAAATTCATGCTACAAATGTCTCTGTATCTTTTTATAGTTGAACCAAATATTCTTTTTTGACATGAACATGTCTTTAAATTTGCTACCATACGGGGCAATCCAAAAAAATCTAGTGATAACAAAATCGGGGGATACAGTTTGGCGTTGTAGTTTCGAATCTATCCACTATACCCAAAATTAAATGATACTACTGGATATCTAAAGGATCAAAGGTATCATTACAATAAACGAGAACAGTGCCGAATCGCGTACAGTAGAGGGGGAAGTGCCGCCATTTTGAGGTTATTTTGCTGCGAATCGAGATTTGTAATTAGTATAACTTTTGACTCGGAAAAGCTCCAATGTTCGTTTAAGTTTTAATCGTCAGCTGTCATCAAATTCTATCGATTGTATATAAAACATTAGTTTAAAGTAGTGACAGTGAATATATTAAGGTTTTAGAATAAAAATATATAATGTCGGCCTATACGCATCGAAAAGCCAAAACCAAATACAGAGACCATATACGGTTAGAAAGTGCTTCTCAAGAACAATTGAATGGTAATAATAAAACCTAAAATTATATCCGACGACGAGCCTGATCTTACTACACCAGAGTTACTTCTGATAGTAGGAGATTTTAATGTTGATGTCTCACAAAACCGCTCGTTGCCCGATTTCATGCTCAGCGAGTTCAATTTTTCTAATACTGAAACTTCTCCAACAACTTTAGGTAATACCTGCATTGATTTAACGTTTACTAGAAATCTCGATGTATCTTTGATGCCATTTGTGTCGCACTTTTCGTATCACAGACCTATAACTAATAAAGTTATATCGTAACACAATAATTATTTGTTTCCTTATTTTTATCCTAAATACATAAATAAAAATATTTTATTAAAAAAGTATAATCCGTTACATAAACGTATTTATGTACAATACACGGCCGTGTCCATGATACAGCCACACCATGTTTTTTTTGCTGCATTTTTTCCTCTAATAATTCATTTATGAGCATCATGGAAGATTTTACAATTGCTTAAATTAGTTTTTTTTTGTGTTAAATAGCTTATGCATTAATAGTTTCCAATACGCAGTTCATCATGAAAACTACAAATTACTTGGAAACTATCACAACCATGTTTTGTCACTAGCCCATACCCTTTCCTCTGTAAAAGAAAGCATTAAAGAACATTTTATCTATTTTGAAGTACAATAGTGAATATCATAGTAAATGTTAAGCTTGTGGAGGTAGCTTCATAAGCCAGTTACAACTCCGAACAAGAGAGAGATTATTTTTGTCTAGTGGTTATATTGTGTGGCTACGAGCCCTAACGTTGCGAGTTCAATTTTTGGCTAATCTAACCACACTGATGAACCGTGACTTTGACTACGCAGCCTTCGTGCAGCTGTTGTGGCACCCTCTACAAGCAACAAAAAACTCGTCAGACGCACTAGACGCAACAGCCAACATCATGACTTAACAACAATTACTCACTCACACTCGCCATAAATTTAGAGCGATAATACTGCTCGCTTTACTGCCGAATCATTGCTGGGAGGATATTGTGGTGGTAGCTTCATAAGACAGTTAAAAACTTTATAAACAGTGAATGATCCCTTTTGTCTTGTCATTAAGTTACGCGTCTACGTACCCCAACATTGCAAGCTCAGTCCTTAGCAACTCATCCAAGAGAAGTTACATAAATAGTTTTTCCCAAAAATTTTAGTTATATCTTATTAACTCTAAATTCACTTTTCAATTTAATTTCACAATGTAGAACTAAAACTATTCATGTAGCATTTACTCTTTGTAATGCTCTGTTTACGAAACAGAAAAAGAGAAGTCTCATCTATCAAACATACAGATTTTATGCAAATTTTGATATCAAAATATACATTTCAGTGTAGCGCATATAATTTTTTGTGAAGTGGATTTTGATCAGTTTCTATAAGAAACTAAAATTCCAAAAAGAAAGAACATTTGTTTTAATTATGTCGTCTGCTTTCACAATAAATTAGAAAATAGAAAAAAAAAAAAGGATAAGAACGATTCAAATTCTATACTTGAACAAGACAACTAAAGTCAGCATCAATATCTAATTTTGAAAGTAAATCCTTCCAAGCATTAAATTGTTTCTTAATTTGCCTCTGCTCTGTATTCTGGAAAAACCTAATCAAAAACGAAACAAACAAATTTTCAAATTTGATATTTACTTCTCATTTATTAATATATGTCTGAAGCTCTAAATCATTCTTTAACAGGATTATTTCAACAAGGTAACTCAAAAATGTATCAAGGAAGAAAAGTTAAATTTAGTATATGCTTATGGCTTGATAATGGCAGATGAATGAAAGTTTCAACCTAGAACATTTATAAAAAAATGAAATTAAATGCATACTCTATCCTTTTTAATTAATTTAACTGTGCACAACTGCACTTTCATTTTAATTAAAAGTTGTGTTTATTAATGCTGTAGCTGTCTCAATCTCGATCGATAAATAAAATAGATTTGATTTGATTTTAAAGAAATACGAACTTGATTTACTGTTTTGTTTTATTTCAGGTACACAACGTTAATAAATTATTTTTAGGTTAGTTGTGTGCTTTTTTAAGCGTATGAAGTAGCGGGTAAAAGCTATTATGTAAACAAATGCGAATGTCATTTGGAGAACCTCTGCACACATTATTATTTTTTATTGTAATTGTAGATAAGTACTCTTAGTTTCAATTTGAACTAATTTTATCTGAAAGTACTCACCCGTCCGAAAGTGATGTTATAATCGACAAGATCATGTGGGAACATCTCAGAATTCCAAAGAGGTGAACGTTTGATGAACACGTTTTGTTTCGCACCAGATTCGAACGCATTATAACCCTTGTGAGCTTCGATACCGGGGTCCTGAAATTAATTTTTTAAAAGCAATTAATGGTGATTGAAGGGATAAACAAAGAAGACCCACAAACATAAAAATAAATGTAGTCATAGATAGATAGTGAGTCTAAGATTGATAAATATGTGGTGGCCAATTTTTATAAAAATGGCATCAGCAGCTGATCTCGCAAGAGAATAAATTGTGCGATATAAAAGTAACTGCAACTGTATTTTTCATATAACAAAAGATATATTAGAAGACTGCGTTAAAAATCACGCCTAGACCACCGATATGGATGTTATCTGTGATTAATTCAATAAGATAGCTTAGCATTATAGGCACCGGGGGCACAGCACGGCGTTACGTTATGTGATTAATTCAATGATGGTGCAAAAAAAAACTTTATTTAACACTAGCCCCCTTTGGCGACTAGTTGGTTCGTCAGCATTAATGCCGACTAAAGGATTCAATTAATTTTTTTTTATATAATTTGGTCTCATAATAAGTTTTTCAGCAAAATATTTTGAAGCTTCAAATTTCGATAGTCATAAAATTCACTTATACTATGTAGGCCTTCAGCAGTCCTGATCTTTGAACTCCGCATCTCTCTCTGAATTTCTATCAGTGCACGTAAAATTCAGTTTCAAATTAAAGGGAAATGATGAAACTTCAATTAATATAAAGACCTCTTTACTCAATCCAAGCTTGTCTTTAAATAAAACTAAGAGCTGAAAGCATAGTAGTTCGACATCGAAGTTTTATGCTCAATTCAGAAATTGAACCGTTATAATTTTTTTTATAATTTATAATATCTCGAGGAATTATTCAGCAAACATTTCACAGATTAACTGAAACATTGAGTTTTTAATTTTATTTTTATATGTATATAAATGCTCTCAATAATAACTTTTTTTGTTTATAAATATAATTCAAAAAACTATGGTTTGAGTTTGTTTGGTCTTATAGATTCATATTCTGTAAAATATTCTTAATTTTTCAACTTCTAAATAAATAAATAAGCATTTCTATCTTCTTAAAATCTGGCTTATTTATTCAGTTCTGAATATTGCAAGTGTAGAACAATCATCATTATCATAATCTAGGCCAATTATTCTAGAGTAACCCTGATTGGCTTCTTTGAGATCTTGATAAAGTGATCTAATATCGCCAGTTTATATCGAATAGTTATACTGAAATTTTCACAAATCGATCATCTTGGATGATTGATTTAGTTGATTGTAGTGCCACTTTTTTATTTTAAGGACCTATTGTCTCTAGAATATTTTGTTAAATATGATTTACAGAGCAGATGATATATGCAAAAATTTAAAAGTTGTAAATCATCAGCATTTTCTCTTCCCTCCCCCCCCCCAATATATTTAAAATTTGTAATTCATCAGCATTTTTTTCTTTGAATCTACTAATTATACATTTCACTAAGACACTAGTTAAGAGACGTATGTCTATCACAAAAAGTTAACAAATTAGATATTGGGAGCCGATTACAGAAGATGCCTTGTAAATGTTAAGCTATATTTGCCTTAAATAAAACTTTTTAATTGAATTAGTAATATATGTATTATTAAATATCAATGAAAACGTTTTATTGCATTTATTTTCCAAAAATATCATGTTTCATATTTGTTTTATTTTATGCAGACACATGCTGAAAATGACATTTTTATATGTTTCATTTGGAATGATAGTTGATTTAATTTTTCTCATGTGAAAACATGATATTGTTTTGGTTAGAAAGTTTTGATGTCTCCGAAATATACGGGTAAAAATATTTTTATCTGTTTTTATAATTTTTGCATTATTAATTATTACGTGTGCTTGTTTGAAAGAAGCATTTTCAAATAGCTGACCTACTTTTACCAGTACAGTTTTAATATTACGTTATTTCGTTGAAAGAAGATGCGTTTTTATTTCGCATGATTCATTAAAATGCGGAGATAAATTACAATCACGAAGGCGAATTCTTTGATTTGCGCAAAATATCTTCTTCACATAAGTAAAAGTAACAATTCAAAACATGTCTTATTGTTTTAAAAATTAAAAAAAAGAATGCAAAAATATTTTATTACTACTGATTATCAATTGCTTTTTGTTCGTCGTTTCTTTGAAATGACGTCATTTTCAAAGTTCGTTTAAGATTTCTTGTTTTTAAATAATTAATCTCACTCTCAGAAGATTATCGTTTGGTGCTTTTTTAAAAATTCTTTTTCAATTTTAACTGTCGCACTTTTGTTATATATTTTTACTTTGCATTTTTATTTATTTTAATTATTTAATTGATTTAATAATTTTGGTATTGCAAACGATCAAGAAAAATTTTGTCTTGCATTTATTGTTTAAAAAAATATCACATTTCCTATTTATTTCATTTTATATAATCACGTGATGAAAATTATATATTTCTGTTTTATTTTTGGTAATTATTAACTAATTTTTTAAAATCAGAACTTCTGAAAATGTGATAGCAACATATAAAAAGTTAATTTTTTTTTCGATCCTCGTGAAGATAAAATTTTATTTTAATTTTATGCGAAATAAATTGTTGAAAAAAAACGATTAAATTAAATGTTTAAAAATTCATTAAAAATAGAGTTTTAATTTATAGGTCAAAACATTAGTATCATTGAAAAGCTAATTTTTTGCGCTTTAACTTGATGCAAAATTGAATTTTGTGCTGTAATATTTTCGGAAGTTATGGCGAAAAGACTTCAAAATTTGGCTTATTTTTTAATTAATTAAAATTTTAATAAGAAATTCGAAAAAGGGCTCCGAGGTGCACATTCCCCGCACCCAAGGTGTACATATACCAAATTGGTTAGCTGTAGGTCGAACGGTCTGGCCTGTACATCGCCAACACACACACACACACATCGTGCTTTATTATAAGTAAAGAGAAGATAAACATTAAGAAGAAGGAAAAAAAAGATACAGTTCTAGTTACAGGTACATTGAATAATTAATTCGCTTGTAACTACGACGTAAATGTTATAGAAGTAAGCCCACCATGAAATGAAATAAAACTAAATTTGTTACAAAGACTGGATACCAAAATTAATTCGTATTCTTCACCTACACGTGAAAAATACTGAAATCCTTGTGTTTGCTGATTGAGCTACTACTTGTTGATTGCAATTTTCATTACAGACTGCTGAAACTCTGTCTGCAGTATTGACCATTTCCAATTTTTTAAAAAATGTGTTTGAACTTGAATGGATGATTAAAAAGTATTTTAATAACGATTGGAAATTTGGATAAGATAAATAAATGTATATAGAAAAAGTGTGAACTAATAGTAGGAATTGAAAAAATAAAGATGATTAAATTCACATCATGTTCAAAAGAATACAAGAAGGATATATTTCAAATATTTTTTACATCTTCTATGAATAAAGTGCCTTGGAAACATTTATCAAAATTTTAAATCGATTAATAGTTTTAAATTTTTGAAATTTTTTGTCGCTATTTTTAGAAACATACATATTGCTAAAAGACTTCATGAAATGTAATACATTTTCAGTCTTTTCATTATTATAATTATCTTGAATTTAATTTATCAAATTTTAATCACTTCAATTGAATTCAGTTGCATCAATATTTCAACAAAATAAATGAAAAAATTCAAAGCCACTTTAATATTGAATTCTTATATAGATTTTATTAAAAATATTGTTTTTTTTTTTAATTTATCAATCGTTTTTTACTTTTTTTAACTGCATAAAATTATTTTTTTGCAATTGAAAAAAGTAAATAAAGTAATGTGTCCACTAACTCTAACAAAGAATCTCTGTTAAAAAAATTAACTTAAAAACCGAAATTAACTTAAATTTTGGTTTCGTTTTCGTTTTCCAATTTTTTTTGTCAAAGTCTTAATTCGATTGTGTTTAAAAGGCTCTGTAACAAATAGAATGTTTTTAAAAGGCATCGTGCAGTGTAGTTATTTTATTAAAATTGAAAATTATACTCAAATTGTTAGAACTTTTTTCTAACAATACTAAAATTGTTACATTTTTAGGGAAGTGTACAAGAACAAAGTTCCTTAAAAAAGAAATGAATAACAAAATTGCTATCGTATTATAAGCAGTAATTTTAATTTTTATGTACTATTCTAATAAAATTAGCATTTTAATATATATATGTATTTAATAATGTGAATTAAATTTTTTGTGTGTCGTGATTACGTTTTTAGTACATAGAAATATGCTTATACCGTTGTTCAAGAATTTATTGTAATTAAATAAATGTAAATATCCTTACACATTATACAGTTATTTAATATTTGAAATATTCTAAATTGTTAATTTTGAAAATATAAGCCAATAAATTATAAAAGTTTCTTGAATATAATCACAAAGCCCTCATATAACATGATTTACTAAAGTAAAGAGTTTATCTGAATCAATACTCAAATGTACATCTTTCTCGTTAGTACGTACATAGTTTTGAATAAACCGTAGTTTAATCGTATCTTCTGGAGTACAGATCAAGTTTTCTAGTACTTCAAATACTCGGTTACTCATTATCAAATGCGATATTAAATCTATTAATAAAAAATTAAAATCCACTTTTGTACTCACAAGAATGATTATCCACTTCAATCCATATTCTTTCTGTGTTTTTGACATGTAATCTTTTAAATTAGCAAATTTGTCTTTGTCATAAGTAAAATCTCTGTTATTGTCCATATGATCGATGTCCAAGAACTGCACGCTCTATAAAAAGAGGGATTTGAAAAAGTAGGACTTAAATTAAACAGAATTCTTTTCATCAATAATTAAATCAATTGAGTAATAAACAATATTGTTTTAAATTAGAATACTTCCATGTTTTATTTGTAGTAAATTTAAATTCAAAAATTTAATTATAATTAAAACAAGTAAATAAAAAAATTAAAATCAATTCCTACTAAGGTTAACATTTTTTTATTTTAGTTACTCTTTAATAAATAATTACAATTAATATAAATATGACAGAATCAAATATTAAACTGCAAGATAGAAAGCTAAACATTTTCCATTCTTCTTTCAACATATATAATTTTGGGTTATTATTTTTTTTGTTACAATGTATACATTTTTTTTTTCGTTTCTAATTTAGGAAATTGACGGTGGTCACCCACACATGGAGAATCTTTTGCTGGTGGATTCGAACTGGCAGCCCTACGAAAAAGAATGGAACGCCCAACCAACAAACAATCCCGGCCTAACAGTTACAATTACTATAAATAGCTGATCAAAAAATTATACAAGCGTTAAATTTTCAATGTGAATTGAGGATTCAAAGCCAATTTTGGCAACGCAGAATGCGTGGATTTTCCACATCAGTTAGGGTAACATAATGCAGAATAGAAAATTAAAACTTCCTTTATTCTGAATTATTTTTATTTGAAAGTACTTCAAAATGAATCGGAAAAATCGATTAAAGAGCAATGTTTAGTTTTAAATGCATCAAATATTATGAAAATAAACAGAATCGTTTGAAATGATCACCTGAAAAGATTTTAAGCCTAACCCCATTAGTGTGGAAAAAACAAACTGAATTTATTATGTACTTGGTGGCGGGCAAATGAAGATTTTTGACGAGAAAGTTAGTTTTTAATTAATTAATTAAAAA
>JAOUZG010000448.1:0-11180 GCA_026289955.1 Argiope argentata
GTTTGCTAAGTTAATGTTAAAAATTGAAAACGACAAGTTTAAACAAACACTAAATTTATTTAGTTATTTAGCCAAAACCCAAATTAACACTAAACAAAAAACACAACATTTAACTTATTTACAAAAGAGAAAAGAAAAAGATTTTACTTAAAAAATAGCAGAGCATTGTTTCGATTAAAGGTGGGGACACCAATTGCCCTAATTTTAGGCCTAGTGCATCCGTTTAACGAAGAAAAAATTAACCGAACCTCATGTTAACCGAGGGACGACTGATTATTCTCCGAAGAGAGAAATTCCTTAAATGCAAAACCGATATTCCGATTCAAGCTTTTTCAACGCAACTTTACATCGAATTGTTGTTTTTCTCCTTCGAAATTACAAAGTTCTTGTTTAGATTTCCATGAATCTACCTTTTTTCTAGAAACCGTTAATAAATTAGACTCGCGGCACACAGATTAAGGATTAAATTGAAACTAAATTCTTCATTCCAAAGGAAAAACAAGGAAATATATGCATCGGTCTAATCTCTATATTTTGCATATATTATGGGCGTTCCTGTACTTGTAGGTTATTATTGTGCTATAAACCTGCGATTAACTTCCCATTATCTTAAGAAAGACCGTTTTGTGATAAATCATGTTGCTTTCAGAGCGGATCCCACTTGAGTAATCTTGAAATTTGTCGTTATATTTGAGGACTTTTTGGTGACAAATTTGACGTCAAAATGGTTATTGCTGGAAACTTCGAGAATTTTAATTATACATTCAATAGAGACAGAAATTCGCCCTGATTGGCTCAAAAGGCTCTCGCCGAGCCTCTCTGAAGCTATATAAGGCCTGCAGTCTCAAGCTGCAGAATGATTTGAAAAAGAAATGTAGTTGGAGTGGTAGATGTAGTCTTCGAGAGCACAGAGAAGCAACGGCGGAGCACCAGAATTACGTGGAGCTCAAGCCAGTGCTGCTGTCTACTGAGGAAAGAGAGTCGTGTCGTATGTGGAGTAGATAGCCATGAGGTGGAAAGAAGGCAGTAAAAGCGAGGAAACAGTGTGAACTTCAGCCGTTTGGAGAAACTGTAGAATGAATCCCCGAGGATTCTCTCTCCTTCTGGATTCTGTCTGACCGCTTTGAGTGATGTGGTGGATTTCTACTTGTGGACTACTGTCTGTCGTAGTGTACTACTGTGTGTTCGTCTCGGCTGCAAATATTTGCTGCCTTTGTATTCGTCGTCTTTGCGTTAGGGTCTTCTTGTCCAATGAGGCCGTTGTTGTTTCAACTGAGCCTACTGAGGCTTTAGACTGGTGATATTGTCTATTATTTCTGAATAATTAGTACTCATTGCGATTTATTTCACAGTTTTTAACTTACGATTATTTTGTAAAAATAAATTATTCAAATTTAATAAATGCGGCATGTTGCTCTTTCAAACTTTTCTTTTCATTGTTTTGCTGTAAAATGAGGAGACAATTCGCACAACGTAGGTTATGGAACGGCATGTCCCCTGACATGCGATAATTATGAAAATCCTTCAAGCGCGTTCCCTGCGTAAAGAGTGAGTCCCGAATTCAAAAAGTGTCTTAAAACTGAAATTAAGAAATAAAACTACAATTGTTTAAAAGATGGTATGTGCCCCCCCCAAAAGAAAAGGACTTTATTATTTGCCCAGAAATAAAAAGAAAATATCATCCACTAATAATCCAAATTTTAAGAGAACATGGAGAATAATAATATATTTCCAAAAATTTAGAAGTAATGTGCTGCTTTGTGATCGTCCCGACAATACATATTTGTCACCTGTGGTTCCGTCATATTTTTGTTAGTATCTTCATGACAAATTAACGTCGTTGCTGTTTTATACTAAGTATTAACTTATAAAACAAGACTAAATTCTTAGAATAACGAAATCACCATTTTTATTTTTGTCAAGCTCGAATTTTTCACACTGTTGCCAAACACATCAACATAAAATAACTGTTGCCACAAAAATACAATGCCGTTAATAATTATCTTACATTCGGCCATCCTGAAAAAAATGGACGACCCTGTCCATAAAATTACGAAAATGAGGCACATTGTAAATTATTCAAAGTACATAGTCCTGAAGGTATGTTGGCAATTTTTTTATTCTATTTTCTCGTGGAGCATTTGGGAGTTCATTAACCATATCTTCCTCTTCATCATCATAGTCAACGTCAACGATTTCATCTTCATTTACAATGTGAAATAGTTTCATCTGCGATGCATGAGCTGTAGTTGTATAATGCCGTCTTACACGTCCTTGTGCTTTTGTTCTAAAATCTGTGACTTGATATACATCAGATGGAAACACCTTCACAACTACAAGGGGTCCTCTGTATCGAACTTGCGTTTTTGTGCGACTCCCAGGAGTGGTTTCAGGTAACTGTTTTACAACGACAACATCGCCAACAGAATATGTATGTGCATCACAGTGATGCTTATCAAAATTGGACTTCATTTTCTCTTGTGCTTTCAGTATATCGTTTCGTGCTTCTTCTTGCAGTACTCCAGGAGAAACATATTCATCCGACATTGGAAGCAATTCTCTTGGAAAATTATCATGTTTTCTAGGCTTGTATCCAAATAATAGGTGGAAGGGCGCTTTGCCTGTAGATTTGCTGGGCGACCAATTAATGCATCTCTGGATTTCAGGCAACATCTTGTCCCAGTCCCTATGGTTATCTGCATGCACATTTGAGGAAATCATAGGTATAAGCACACGATTTATCCGCTCCACTTGTCCATTAGCAGCTGGTCTTTGCGAGCAGTTCACAGTATGTTTTACGCCATGCTTCATGCAGAATTCTTTAAATGCTGATGATGTGAAACATGAGCCTCGGTCAGTAACGACTCTGATAGGACTTCCAAAGTCATTTATGAATTCTTCAAAGTACTTCAATACACATTTAGTAGAGCAACTAGTACATGCACGTAAACGAACAAATTTTGTCAAATTATCAATTATTACTAATAGTTCAGTATTGCGATTCGAACTAGCGTTAAAGGGTCCCAAAAAGTCCATGTGTACTATTTCAAAGGGTCGTTTACCTGGCGGAATTGGATTGAGTTTACCCTGAACTTTTCCGGCGGGTACTTTCGTAAAAGCACATATAACGCATTGATTTATATGCTGTTTTACATATTCTGACATTCGAGGAAACCAGAAATGCTGTGTTATAAGTAATTTGACCTTGTCAACTCCAAAATGACCCGAAAAATCGTGAAAGCGTACAACTAAATATTTCCTCATAGATCGTGGCATTACAAACAATTTTTTGCAGACACCGTTGTCAATTTGTAAGCGGTACAGTATTCCGTTTATAAGTTCATATTTACTGACAATATTTTTCCTTTCCGTTTTTTTCTTGGAGCATTTTAATATTTTAATGATATTGTTTAACTCTTCGTCCTGGGACTGAATTAAAGCTACTTTGTCTTCTTCAGTACTTATATAATAGACACGCGGTTTCTCACTTATATTTAATGGAATACTGGTATCAATTTCAACTAGTTGGTTCGGACATTTCACTATTATATCTAATGGGCTGCATTCAGTGGCTTCTTTAGATTGTTCAGGATCTTCGTCTTCTACTGGTGCGCGACTCAGGGCGTCCACATGGGTCATCTGGTCACCGGATTTATGCTTAACATCGTAATTGAATTCACTTAGCTGTTCTATCCACCTTGCCGTTTGGGGCCTTATATTTTTTTGAGTTTTTAGATATATAATTGCAGAACAATCTGTAATAATAGTAAATCGAAGACCAAGAAGAAGGGATCTAAGGCGACTGAGAGACCAAACAACAGCCAGTAGCTCCAATCGGCTCGAATGATAATTTTCTTCATCTGGATTAGTACGTCTGCTTACACAATAGACCAAGCAAAGGGTATTATCTCTGTCTCTCTGAAGTAGCATTCCAGCCAAACCCACGGAGCTTGCATCGGTGTGCAGTTCGGTTTCATCCCGAGGATCAAACAATTTCAAGACTGGTTTGGATACAAGAAGATTACGTAATCTTTCAAAAGAAGTTTGATGTTCATTGGTCCAGACAAATAATTGACCATTCTTTAATAAGCGGGTTAAAGGAGCTGCAATTGACGCATAGCCAGCAATGAAGCGACGGAAGAATCCAGTCAATCCTAAAAATCTCTGAACTTCATCCCTTTTTTGGGGAACAGGGAATTCGGCAACAGCAGCAAGTTTTCTGGGTCCAGGTTTGATACCATCCTTGCTGACAACAAATCCTAAATATTCAATCTCTTTTTTAGCAAACTCACACTTTGATAGTTTCAACGTTATCCCTGCATTGCACAATTTTTCGAGCACTGCTCTAAGCATATTGATCATATTTTCAAAGTTAGAGGATCCAAAAAATATGTCATCTATGAAACACGACACACCATTACATAATAAATTGCCTAAAGCTAATGACATACATCGTTGAAACACTGCAGGCCCGTTTGAAAGACCAAAGAATAGTCTAGTGGGTTCATAGTGGCCGTCTGGTGTTGTAAACGCGGCCTTACGAGCTGACTCATCATCCATAGGTATTTGATTAAAACCCTGGCAGGCATCAAGAATGCAAAACAAACTAGAACCAGCAATTCTGTCTAATAAATCATCTATATGTGGTAAAGGGAATTTGTCCTTGACAGTCTGCGCGTTTAATTGTCTGTAGTCAATCACCATTCGATATTCACCAGTTTTCTTCTTTACAAGCAAAACGGGACTGCTATATTCAGATGAACTATCTCGAACAATACCTTGATCTTTCATTTCTAAAATAATGTCTCTTAGAATCTGCCTTTCGTAGTGGGAAGCACGGTATGGAGAACGAGCGACAGGAGTACTACCAGCCTTTTCAACTATTTTCATGACTGTATTGTTGACACATCCCAACTCATTAGGACTTAGAGCGATGCACTTTCTGAATTCATTCAATAGGTCACAGACACGTTGCTTTTGCTCATCCGATGTGTCTGGTCCAATCTTTATGTCATCAATTTTAACTTTTTCTTTGAGATCTCTTTTGGCAATAGCAACTAGATTTTCTTTGTCACCGTTGATATCGGGATATTTAATAGAATCAACATTTTCAGTCGACCAAACTCCTCTTAAAATAACTCGATCCTTTTTTAAGCGTAGAGTATTATCGCTGCAGTTAACTATGGGTACTAGTGTTTTACCATCTTGAATTAATAAAGACGAACTTGATTCATTATCAGCGTTATCAAAAGTCATCACTTCGTCATCCGTTGATTTGTTATCTACAACTTCCAACATTTGTATCATATTCGGTTGAACAGTTATCGTTTTTGATGCTCTCAGAATAGCAGTTGCATGGGGTGATTCTTCAACTCCAATGTTCGCTAGACGTCGAAATTCATCCATGTGAAACATTCTAGATTTTCCTTCCCGTCTTATCATCACTAAATTTGGAAAATCTATCAAATCCTTTCCGACAATGACGAATGGCCCTTGAAATGTATCATCATTTACAACGTGCAACTTCACATCCTTTAGAATTAAATTGTCTATAGCCACATTTACTGTACAAATTCCAAGTGATTGTGTTATGCCACCTCCAATTCCTGTTATAGAAATAACATTGTTTTTAGGTTGAACAAGCACATTAATTTGCTTTGCAAATGAGTATTTTATCATTGATATATCAGCCGCTGTGTCTATTAATGCATCTGTATTCATTCCATTTATTGATACGATTTTAAGTGTAACATCTCTATTAGAGCATGATAAGGAGGATAAATTTACTGTGAGATTACTACGTGATTTAGGACATTCCCTAGTTCCATGGCCTTCAGTCCTACATGATGTACAAAACTTAGGTCTTTTAGGTTTTACGCAATCACGTGCCAAATGACCTTTTTCGTAACAATTATAACACGTAATTGGCTCCATCATTCGATAATTAGTAGCAGAACGATTATTTATTTTGGTATTATATTGACCACCAATATTCTTATTATTTATGTATAGACCAGATAGTTCAATGTGTTCGTCAATTTTATCAGCCAAGCTCGTTGGCGACTTCAACAGTGACCATTCACTGATATAATATTCTTGCACTGTTAAAGGTGCGTCTTGCTTCATTCTATCTGATATTATTAAGTCCTTTAAATTTTCAAAAGTTTTTACATTTAACCCATTTATCCACCCATTGAAATAAGTTTCTAATTCATAGTAGTATTCTCGCCACGTACCTCCAGGCTTAATTTTATGCGAGTAGAACAATTGGCGAAATTTTTCAGCACTTAGCTTGAAACGCTTAAGTAGCAGTTCTTTCATATAAGAATAGTTTTCAGCCAATTCTTCAGGTTCTCTTATAATTATGTCGACTATTTCACTAGGAAGAACACTAGTCAAACACGCCATCCATAGAGAGGTTTCCATATTTACCCTCTTCATTACTCTCTCAAAATGTACTAAATATAATCCAATGTCGTCATATTTCAAATCAAAATTTCTTACCTGAGTCTTCCAGTCTATTTTCGGGCTGATTTCCACATTGGGCGCGTTTTGAGCAATTGGCGATAACGATTTGGCTTCAATTTCCAGCTTCTTTATCGCCAAATCATGTTCTCGCATAGCATTTCTTTCTGCAAGTTCAAATTCTTCTTTACGTTTTAGAGCTAGAGCAGCTTCCTCTGCTTTTCGATCGGCATTTATGTTACCGATTATTCCATGTATTATATCTTCATCATAATTCCTACTTTTCTTGATCAAACTTATCAATTCCACGACTTTATTATTTTCTCCGATTTCCTCTCCAAGTTCCACTGCAACGATTTCTAAATCCTTTTTTCGTAATCTCGCAAGTAAAGACATCTTTCTAAAACTATACAATTATCCACTTCTTATCCCACTTCTGAATTATTAACTTATAAAACAAGACTAAATTCTTAGAATAACGAAATCACCATTTTTATTTTTGTCAAGCTCGAATTTTTCACACTGTTGCCAAACACATCAACATAAAATAACTGTTGCCACAAAAATACAATGCCGTTAATAATTATCTTACATAAGGCCTGCTTAGGCTTCAGACAGGTCATAGACTTGTCTACAATTTCTCAGTATTCAGTACTTATTGTGCGTTTTTTCACAATTTATTTCTTATGATTATTTTGCAAAAATAAATGATTGAAAATTATATTTATGTCCTATTACGCTTAATTTTTTTTCATTGTTTTACAGTAAAATGTGCAGAAAATGCTCACTTCAAAAGTTGTGGAACGGCATGTCCTAAGACATGCGACAATTATGACAAGCCTCCAAGTGCCTGCACATTGAAATGTGTATCAGGTTGCCAGTGCGACGAGGGGTTTGTCCAAGCAGAGGGTGGAAGTTGCGTGACACCTGAAGAGTGCCCCATAAAAAGTAACTATAAGTAGATTATATAATCAATCCTAAATTACTAAACATTTAAAAAATCGATTATCGATTCTAAGGCGAAATTCCGAATTTATAATGTTTCTATATTTTCCAAATCAACTCAATTAACTTTATAACCAGCAATATGAATTTTTTTGTAACTTTCTGAGCACTTGTTAATTTTCGATATTTCATGTAATTCCTCGTATAGTTGAGTAATTAGTACAATTGTAACAGGGAAATATGGAGTATAAAAGAAAAAAAATTGAAAAGAAACGTAAAAATTAATAAGGGGATGGAGTTGAATTGGGTTAAGCCCCATATTGGGATACATGGTAATGAAAAGGCGAGTCTATGAGGTAATTTTCCCGCTAATAAAGAGCGTCTGAATGTAATTGTCCCTAAATCAGGGTCTTTAAATGCGACTTAATGGAATAATCAAATATTATCTTAAAATGGAAATGAAGAGAAGGAATAAAAGTACAATTTTTTGAAAGATTGTAAAGGCCCAAAAATGGAAAAGAACTTTATTTCTAGATCAGAAATAAAAATAAGAAATTACCATCCATTAATGATCTAAATTATATGAGAACATGGAGAGATTTGTTTCCAAAGATTTAGAAGAATGCGGGAAAATACACGTATCTTTGAAGGATTCCGCACTGTTTACCATTATTAAAAAAAACGTTTGGAAGTCTCAGAATCAAGAAAGAAATTAAAAATTGAATTCTTTTGGAAGTAAATGCCAAATATCGGTCATCATTTGACCTTCTATCTTGAGGCAAATTTGTGCTATAAGGTCTACTCACATTACCGTCATCTTGGAGTCGTTGGCAAAGCTTGAAGATGACACTCTAGAAGATCCCATGTTTATTCGATACTTCTTGATGAGTACGCCCACATTTCATATTGCCGTTAATTCTACGACATAAAAAACGATCCAAATGCCTCCTTAATGCCATAACTATATGGATATTGTACTGAAATGCCTATAAAGCGCTTGCGAACAACTTTCCTTTTTCCCTGTATTCTTTCTACATCACTCTTTAATATTCTCGTTATTGTGACGTACAATCGGTTTCATCTCGTGACTTTTCGAAATTTGTGATAATGATGGCTGACTGATGTGCTGCCGAAATTCCAGAAAACAAAACTCAAAATTCCAAAACTTATCGCTAATTTTGGAAGAAATTTGTCATGAGAATTCTGATTGGCAATACGTCTGTATGCTATGCATCTTTATACAATAACTGTAAAAAGTAAAACTTGCAATAAATATAAATCGGTAAAGAATAAATGTTCCAACTAAATTTAAAATCTGAAAATAAGTAAAGAAATAAGTATAAAATAAGAAACTGTCAGACCCATGTTTTGCAGATAAAAGCAAAGCATGCTACAAGAGCATATAGTGAAATGAGCATACCCGTACTTGTAGGTAATTATAGTACTTTAAACTGATTTTATATTTGTGTACTATTACTGAGAATTCATTAAGAGTTGAAATTTCTTTTGAAGTTTATTTCATGCTGTTATGTTTTTGATAAGATAAGCAATCGAAATTCGTACCTGCATCCTATTTTGTTTTCCTAATTTTTTTTCTGGTTTCATTATTTTGCAGAAAATTGCAGAGAAAATGAGCACTACAGCAATTGTGGAACAATGTGTCCTAAGACATGCGGCAATTTTGCAAACGACACCCGAGTCTGCGCTGCGGTGTGCGTAAAGGGCTGCCAGTGCGACAAGGGCTTTGTCAGAACAGAGAGTGGAAATTGTGTGAAGCCTAAAGAGTGTCCCGTAACAGGAAACGGTAAGTAGATTATTTGTTGAAGCCGAATGCAAGTGAACATTTTTTTTATATTCTGAATATTCTTCTTGCCGACCACTGACAGAATTTAAGATGTTCTATCACTTCACTTCTCTCACAGTGCCAATGAAGCAACTAAAAGAAATTTTTCTGTTGTGATGAATACAGCGTTATATTTGTTATCTAAATTTGACATATTTAAGCATTTTTAAAATTTTTCTGAAATTATTCTCATAAATTATCGAATCTAGCAAGATTTGTGATTTGGTAGATGTTTCTATCGCGCTCGCATCTTCATCAGATCGGCATTTTTGCAGATGGCATTGTGTTTTGGTCTAGAATCTAATTCAAATTGGTCATTGGAAGCTGTTTCATATTATACAAACTCTTATATTTTAGGCCTGTATTCTTCTAAGTCAATTAGTTGTTTCTTCACCACAAAAATACAACTCTACAATTATTTTCTTGCTCTGTTGCTGGACAGTGAAAAACATCCAATTTACCTGGGTTTTACATTATATTCTGAAATAAATTCTAAGAAGCATATTGAAAAAATATCAAATAAGTTTTGAAAAGCGACTTCAAATTTTGAAGTACATTTCAGGTAGAGACTGGGGAGATGATGCTACCACTCTCAGGTTTACATATTGATCTCTGAATCGTCCCATTCTTGAGTACGGTTGCCAGATATTTCAAACGGCTTCTGTCTCTAATTTGAAGATTTTGGACGGAGTTCAGTTGAGAGCTGCAGGAATTATCACAAGGGTAAGGAATGGTTACCCTAGTGAAGTAGTCCTTTCTGAAGCCGACATTGTACCTCTAACAATCAAATTTAGGATAGATTCTTTTAGATATTTTAATAATCTGGCGAGTCTTAGAGTTCTTCACAGGACTTCTAAATTCATTTTAAATAGGAGGAGTAACTAATGTCTAAAGAGACACACATCATAGAAATATGTGCGAAAAGAGGGTTTTATTGATTTCAAAGTAGCTTCTAAGACCAGCCATAATTGTTTGCTTCACATAGTGTTTGTGGCAAATGTTACTTTTTATGACATTATGAAGTCCCATGCCAATCAACAGGTATACCAACTGGGCCGTTTAAAGCCGTTGGCCTTTTATGTTGTTGATACTTGAAGCATATTATGTAGATTGAGTGTTACTACTTTTTATAAGAGAAAAAAATCAAAAGCATTAAAACTAAATAAATGTTAAAGAAGAGCATTAATATTATAGTTTATTGCCTTTTTACTGTGAAATATTTTCCACAAAGATAGACACATTATTTATTTTGTGTAAGAAAAAGATAGCTCCTACATTTCAATGTGTGCCTCACACACATTTGCTCTAGTCCGTACAATTTACCTTCTTTGAAAGAATATATAAATAATTCATAATTGACAATAAAAACCCCCTTTATATTATATAAATAAGGATATTTCTATATTAAATTTATCATATATTAATTTTTTAATTTAATTAACATATTATTTTATTTTAAAATTTTTCCTCATTTTCGAATCCCTATTTTAAAGATTTTTCTTTAATTACTTGTCACATGTTACTAAAATCTGCTGACATTTTTCGTTCTGACTTTCTGAGCATTGAGACAAAAAATCTCTAACAGCTATGGCATTAAGTCTTTTCTAAAAAAAACCAATTTTTTAAATGGCTAAGAGTAATAATATCTAAGAGTAGTTTTTGTATTATACTAAAAATAATTCCTCTACATAATCGAGATTCATTGCAAAGTGGTAATTGCCAACCTCTTGACTGCTGAGGTTTTTTTAAAAGGAATTTCTAATGCATGAAAATCATTCGTTACAGTTTCTCTAACTCGGCAAGAATGCAGAGAGCTACCAGAAACCGGTCTGTGCAGAGGATATTTTCCACGATACTACTACGACCCGTCAACTAACGAATGTAAGCCGTTTATTTATGGAGGATGCGGTGGCAACAAGAACAACTT
>JAOUZG010000468.1:0-18798 GCA_026289955.1 Argiope argentata
ATATTGTAGTAGAGTATACGGAGTAGAATATTGTAGTAGAGTATACGGAGCAGAATATTGTAGCAGAGTATACGGAGCAGAATATTGTAGTAGAGTATACGGAGCAGAATATTGTAGCAGAGTATATGGAGCAGAATATAGCAGTAGAGTATATGGAGTAGAAAATAGTAGTAGAGTATATGAAGTAGAATATTGTATCAAGGATATCTTTCAAATGTTTATGATCGTATGTGTCTATGATATATGTTTATAATATATTTCATTCAAACAATTTTTCCACATGATCTTTCCAATCTTCCATCGAAGCATCATCTTTTTAGTTTCAATCAAACAAAAACACAGCTCGAAGGAAGCCTTGTCAACAATACTTTATGTTAGGGCCTTTGTAAAATTTCCTTCTATTCAACTACCATCTGCTTCATAGAGGTTGTATAATGGATGCTAAATATTGATTCAAACAAAGCATGGATCATCTATCCATCATACAGTATTCTATTGAGTGTATTATAAGATATCGTGAAACCACTCGAATGGCTAATTGAACAAAGAGGTCACTCCAATTGCAGAATCTAATTTAGAGATAAATCCGGCTGCTCTATGGTTGGTCATTTGAAACACGAGATCTAGTAAGTGACCTTGATCGTCTGACTCTAGCGGGGTTGGGTAAACTTACTGCGAAATTAATAACCAATGAGTATTCTGTATTTTGCTATCAATATCTGTATTTTTTATCGGATTTGAAATATTTAGTTTTTAGATTTGATTTCGTAATTAAAGTCCCACTTTTAAAACTACATGTGACTATTTTGGATCACGCCCCTTAAAATTTAGCTATAGTTAGAGGAATTGAGCGAATTTTGAAGTTCAGCATCATACTAATTTGTTGTTGTTGTTACTAAGGGCACTCACCCTGGATAAACTTGCTAAGATTTTAAGCCGAATGAGCGTCTCTTGTTTTTGAAGTATCGCCAACTAGGACCAAGAGTACGATTTAGGCACTCATAATATTCGATTGCACAGTCCCTTTCTACAGGGGGAGGAGGGAACAGTCACACACCTCAAAGATAGCACACAGAAGAACAACCATGCCTGAACCGGGACTCGAATCTCCGGGGCGTCCAGGTAATGTGGAAAACGCGCTACCTCTGTACTATAGCGCTGGGTCAAATTAACTTTCTTCTTAAATTGCATTTCCTTTTTGTTATTTTGCGTTATCGCTCCATTTTTAAGGACTAATAATCTTCAGTTCGCATATAAGTGGGAAAAAAACTGTCATAAAGAAAATTTGACGATGATATTTCCAAGATTCTTTTTATCACGATCTTAAATTTTCACTTTTTTTTAATTTCTATCATGGATATGTTTTATACATATATGATCTTTAGGAAGGTGTGGGGTTTTAATTTATTCTTATATATTCATACAGGTTGCAGCAAAAAAATTCTAACTAAGTTATTACATCGTAAAATAGAAGTTAACTCATTTCTTTTAAATTTGCTTTCATTTCATTTTGTCAATAACTTCAATTATAAAATGTTTTATAGTATATCTCTTAGTTTACGCATTGCTTTTGAGCTTTTTTATAACATCTAAGCAAACGATCTTTTATTTTAGAGTTGTTTAAGCAAGGAAAATGACTATGTGAAATTATCCGTTTGCTTATTGCGCTTCGGCAAAGAGTGTCCGATGCCATCTGCAGTTTCAATGAGCTTGGCAATGATGGTTCGATGTTCAAAAAGTAGGCGAAAGCGCATGGTGAGCACTTTCATGACCGTTAGGCAATCAAAAAGCGAATTCAATGAAATCTGAGTTTCCATGAGAAAGTTCTCTAGTGAAATGGGAATAAGCGACCAATCAATGCGACGAATGGCAAAAACAAAGCTTAAGTTAAATCCTTACTAATTCCAAAAAGTTTCGCTTCTCACTAAAGAAAGCAAACTCATGCAATTCCAAACATACCGAAAACTTTTGAGACGAACAGCAAGTCTGGGCAAAGAAATATCCTTTTTCACTAATGGGTAGCTCTTGACCTTTCAACAAGCTCATAACAGTAAATAAAAAGATTAAAAAGAAATCTGCTATGCATATTTCAATACATCATGTCAGAACATCATTTCTTGAACGGCACGTGATCGTGCGAGTAGGTTTTATTGCCTGTAGTCATTAACGTATTTTTTTAATTAGAGCTTTTGAAAATGGGATGGCATTACGTTATTAAAAGCTGATTTTTTGAAAAATCACAATTTTTGTTAAGCCACAAACCTCATTCCTAAATCACTATCCTGTTATGACATGATAAAAAAATTCTGGATTTTGTGAATGAAAGTGTTAAAATGAATTAAAAAAGGTACCAACTGGACTTTCTTCTGTTGTACTTCAATGGGTCAAGAAGCACTTCGGCAATGTAAACTGGACGCTTCAACAAGACACCCCAGAATCTCATGCCAAAATGATAAAAGATTATTGCTAGGTGCATTTATATAATTCAGTTATATAATTAGATATGTAGTTCAAATTTTACACTGACATTTTGTCCGAAGGAATCCTATCCAGCAAAGAATTCTTGAAACTTAAGCTTTTAAATAAATAAATAAACATTTCTATCTGTTGAGATAAAATCAGACCGATTTATGAAGATTTTACAAATCCATTTTAGAACAATCAACATTTTCATAATCATAGACCAATCACAATCGGGAAACATTGGCAGAAGATTGGGATGATGATACATCCGATGAAGTGGTCTAAAATCCCTAGCTTTTAAAGAAGAGTAATATTTAAATTTCCCAAATTTGTCAGTTGTAGCGACTGATTTAGGTGATTGGAGTTCAACAATATTGGTACGTTTTTAGCGTAGCGGGTTCGGATTGAATGGACTCTACTTGAGGACAGTCCAAACAAATTTATTTACAGCTATTTACAGATATTTACAGGATAATTGATAAATTAAAAATTTCATATAAACACAAAACAACAGCCAACAGTCACTTACAGCGTAAATTCAAGCCTTACGCACAATAAACACAGTCTGCAAAACAGCCCTCGCACAGCAGCAGTAAATCACAGCGAGCTCAATAACACAATGTTATCAGCAAACGCAAACACAGCTCACTAATCCGCTAGTCCAGCGAGACGCTTCTCTTACGAAAGAGAAGAACTGCCGAATACGGTAGCCCGTCCCTTATATAGCCGGGCGAAAGCGCAGAGAGGCTTCGGAAATAACCGAGAGAAATCCAGCGGCTGCCAGACTGTTCCTTTCGCCAAACCAACCCAACTTGCGCCAAGCTCTTTGATGCCGTCGCCAATCACTCTCCCCTCCGTGCTTCCAGAGACGTTCGAAAGCTTGTAACAATATTTGTTTAAAATATTGGTCTTAAGAATATTTTGTTAAGTATCCTTCAAAAGGTAGAGTACCTATGCAAAAACTTAAAATTTATAATTCAGCGGAGCATTTATTGATTCAAGTTTTTTTAAAATATAATCATTTAGTACATTTAGACAACTTCATTTTGTTTAATTGCTTGTTTGGAGTCATCTATATGCCTCCACCCGTTTATAAAATTATATTTAATAATTTTTTCTCATAGTAATGCGAAAAAGGTTATCTAAAGCACTATAGAAAGTTATTCCCATTGGAATGCCCTTTATTTGTTTATAATAAATTTGTTTTATATATAAAAATTAATTAAAATAAAAATGTAATTTTCGGTAATATTAAAATTGCCATGGTATTTTCGAATATCAATGGCATAATCGAAAACATAATTTTTGGAGCTTTAACTTGTTGGAAAAATAACTCGTGCTGTAATATTTAAGGATGTAATTGCGAGAAAACGTTGAAATTCATTTCATTTTTAATTAATTAAAATTTTAACTAAAGATTCAAAAGATCACTCCCAGATGCACTTTGCTGGGCTCCAAAGTATATACAGGCCAAATTTGGTAACTCTACGTCGAACTTTCTGCTCTGTAGAACACCAAAACAAATACACACTCACACACATTGAGCTTTATTAGAAGTACTATAGATAGATAGAAATAATTTTATTTAAGTACCGAAGTATTGAATTAAGTGAGGATATAAAAACACTCAATAAAGTAGTCTGCTGTAACTTTTGCACATCGATCTGTTTACATTTTATAGCTGCCATTCCGTAATAAGTAATAAGAATGATTTCTGTTCCACATACGCTAACGTTTTATATACATAAATATTCACTCTTTCAGAATTTGTTATTAAGTTAAAACATTGAAAATTTTGTTACGAATAATAGTAATTATTGCGCAAGAGTGATTAAAAAAAGATTTATACTTTATGGTCTTTGAAAATGCGTATTAAATATTCACAACTCAAGCTACAAAATTCACTTCGAATTAACTCTACTTAATCCACTAATTTAAAATAACAGAGAAGGTAAAAATCCGAACGGTAGCAAGAGAAAAGATGGTCTATCTAAGCTAACCAAACGTAGCTCGCTTTCCGAACTCCACAAACTGCCCACCTTTAAAACGTGTCTTAAATAGCATCCCACTGAAGTGGGAGGGGAAAATATAGAAACCACACGTTTCTTCCAGGTAAGTATGGAAATTTCTTCACTATTCTATAAGAACAAATGCCAGCTTTCTGGAACAGAGGTAGCGCGTCTTCCTCGCGTTCTTGGAGTCCCGGGTTCGAGTTCCAGTTTGGTCATGGTTATTCTATCTGTGAGATGTGTGGCTGTCCCCCCTATAAAAAGGGGCTGTGGAAGTAAATGTGATGAGTGTGCAGCTAAGTCGTACTTTTGGCCCCAGTTGGCGTTACTTCAGAAACAGGAGACGCTCCTTTCGGCTTGAATTTGCTGCTGTATCAGCGGTGGGCATGTTCATAGGCAAGTGCAGTAGGTAACAACAACAACAAATCTTTATTTCTTAGCTTCTACTAAACATTTTAGCGTGTGGTAAAAACCATTAGCGATCTCATTATATCGACAACGCACTTAAATCGCCAAATTGGTCAAATATGGCGATCTTCTGTTGTAAATAGCTTTAGAACGGTCTTTTCTCGCTGACGAGCGATTCCATTACAATTAATTTTATACAACCAAACTATTTACAAGTATTTACCCAAAATTTCAGAAATATTTACAATATTTACATCTAATTTGCCTAAAATTTCAGAAATATTTACAATATTTACATCTAATTTACACAAAATTTCAGAAATATTTACATCTAATTTACACAAAATTTCAGAAATATTTACATTATTTACATCTAATTTAGACAAAAATTCAGAAATATTTACAATATTTACATCTAATTTACACAAAATTTCAGAAATATTTACAATATTTACATCTAATTTACACAAAATTTGAGAAATATTTACAATATTTACATCTAATTTACACAAAATTCTTAACAATATACTTTAATTGCATGATCGAAATAAGAACAATATGTCACGCATAACGTGAAATCCTATTTCATAAGAATTTCAGAATTTTTCTGAATAATATTTCATGTTTTAAAAAAATATATATTCTGTTCTGTCTCTCTGTTTTCCCTGATTCCATCAGTCAGTTCGGAGGCGATGAAAATATTGTTCACATTTGAGAAAGGCATTTCAACACATTTTTTTTGTCCTTTTGCTTTCTTTTGTAAATGTTATAAAATTAGGGCTTCTGATTTTATTATTAGGTACAAAACTTTCAGCTCTTTGAAAAGCCATTTGCTTTTGTCTTATGTAACTTTCTGTTGTATGAGTGAAACATATTGGGAAATAAATCTTATGAGAATATTTTCCGTAGAGAAAATCTCACACTGCTAGAAGTATGTTTTATTTTGAAATACGTTACTGTGAATTGTAAAATTTAAAATTATTAGGAATCTGTACCTGTGGAATATACAAAAGCGTTACATTATTCTGAACCGAACTCTTAAATAACAAGTAAGTTCTTCAAAAAATACGACGGCAAATCAAAACGTCTTTGTGCTTATTTTTTATTTGCCAAAAACATGTACATACAGGTATTTACAAATTTACGTAGTGTACTACATACTTTACACTATTTCTCCACATAGTCACCACACCAGTTCAGATATTTGTCCCATCGAAGCACGCATTTACAGATCCCCTGGGGTAGAATTTTGCCGACTGCCTGTGAAACCGCGTTCTTGGCTTCTTCGTCACATGTGAATCTCTGTCCTGCCAGAAACTTCTTCAGTTGACTAAAAACGTGGAAATCACTAGGAACAAGGTCTGGACTGTAAGATGGATGTTCCAGATTCTCCCAGGGAAATGACTGGAGCTTAGCGACGGTCTGGACTGCCACGTGTGGCGTTGCATTGTCGTGGAGGATAACCACATCGCGAATCCATCTGCAATTCTTTCTGATGGCCTCCCCCAGACGAGTCAGTGTGGAACAATAAATGTTGGCATTGATGGTTGCACCCGTACGTGGGGTGATTTTCCCTGTGAATTGTTATGGGCGTTTGTCCCTTTCTCCATAAAACCGAATAACACTTCGCTGTTCATAAGCTGAGGACGTCTGAAGAACAACCACCATCTTAAATGACTGATAGTAGTGCTGCTTATCCTAGCAAAAGGTAGATAAGGCTGGTACGGTTCAAGGAACGTTTACTCCTGGGAATGTATATGTTCGCTTTGTAATCACAGCCTTATTTTGGCTTTAAAGGAATAGACTCAAAGATTTTTTTATTTACCCTCGTATACATATTATACAAGCCAATAATCAATCAACTATTCTATCATCACAATAACATCATTAATTTATTAATGTCAACAAATTAATGAATTATATCTCCCTCCATCAAATAAAAGTATTCTTTGAAATTACGCAATAAATGAAGCATTCAAACTGGTTAGTATACAATCACACTTGTAAAATTAATTTAAGAATTTATTTCTAAATCCAGTTCTGTTTTCATAATGTACCGTTTTAAAGCAGGACAAGGTCGATTTTGTGGAAGAACTCTTAATTTCGAATTATTGTTGGATGATGAGAATAACACCTGAGTTTACATCCTTTTTCAAAACTTTTAAGCCACAACAGTGGGAGAATGTTTGGACCCAACGTATTTAACATGAACCAGAGCCCTTATACGGTAGTCCTTTGGTGGAATTGGGTCTCGAACCTGAACCCCCCCCCAGTTCTAACGCCTAAACCTTATTATTAATAACTGAATAACTTTATAATTATAATAACTTTATAAACTGAATTTGCCCACCTTGGCAAATTCAGTTTATAAAGTTTTAGGCTATATCACGGACACATTTTGTGAAATCTCTCGGAAAATAGAGGTGGAAGATAGGTGACAATTTCTGACATAGTAAGAGATCATTATATTATCTATGAATCAAAAATTAGCGAAAGAGATATAGTTGGGGGGGGGTCTTTATCTAGTTTTCATTTCCCGTTATCTTTCATAAAACTGATGGGAAACCAGCTACCATTGGTGACATGTCTAAAGATTAAGAGCTTTCATGTGCAATAAAAAACACAAAATTAATTCAGTTTCTGAGTTTGGAGTCGTGTCGAAGTGTTATTTTTCGATATCTCTCAAAAATTGTTTGAAAAACTATTGATAACATGTTCAGCAAACATGAGCTTTCATGTGAAATAAAAAGGTCATAATCCGTGCAACAGTTTCAATTGGAGGTTTCTATCATAGTTTCTTCCTCACATTCGACAATAAATAGGTGTTTTTGATATTTATCACGATCATGAAGAGCAAAATGGGGATGGCATAGGTATACTCCGTCCCGGCCGAAGCCATTCGGATATAACGATGAGCTGCAAGGCTACCCCCACCGAGCACGGAAGTGCAGGTAAATCAGCTTAATTTCATAAAACTTAATTCAAAGCACCAGATCGGAAAAAAATATGAATTTAAATTCTCAAAAATTGTCACCTTGTCTCCAAGTATAGTAATTATCAAACATTTCAACAGTTATTAGAGGAACATAAAAATGTAAATAACGTTAACTAAGAAAATACTGTTAAAAAGAAAAAGTACAAAACAATTATATACAAAGAAAGCTCTTGGTAACCCAAAAGCAAATAGCATATATACAAAATAAAGTTTCCATATACAATATAGACGTAAGAAAAAATAAAGTCAAAGCAAAGAGTCATTTCAATCCTGCTCCACGGATTCCAACTGCATAAGATTATTGATAATTTCAGAAGCACTTTCCCTAAAGAGAGGGAATTTTAATAGCAATTTGATGACCAAATTTCTCTAAAAAATTGGAATATGTAAACATTTGTAATCGCCTCATCCGGGAGGGGGCTTGAAATGAGAATGAATCCTATCCGGCATGGTGTCGGGATCTCGCAACACTGGAGGGTACACAAATAGGTTTAGAGATCTGTCTCCTCCATCGATGACAGAATGTACTTCCTTAGGGAAGGGCTGTACCGTGACCGGTGATGGCCCTTAGGAATCAACCACAGTTGCCGCTGGGGTTACTGTTGCAGCAATCCGATTATTCAGTTTTATGGTTTATTCTGTGTGCCTTCGTGGCGGGTCGGTGAGTCGGTTATGATTGCCCCTTGGTAAAATATATAAGATTTCTGATCTTTCAAATGAAATATAATATCGGAGGAAAACATATAAGTGACTAATACTAGTGAACTGTCTTTAATTTTTTTTCATTTCTTTTAAATGCATGCATTTACTAGGTGATATTGGCTCTTATTATTTATTAATGTTAAATTGCAGCTTTAGGTTATTTCAACAAAAAAATTAAATTTTACTTCAGATTATACACGAGATGACTAGATATTTACCCTTCCAGTCTTGCAAAAAGCAGCGAGAATCTTTTTTCAAATTATGTTTTTATTCAATTTTATGGTTTCATTGAATGAGTCACTTTAGTATTGCAAACGATCCTAAAAAACTTTGTCTCGCATTTGTTTTTAAAAAATATCACATTTCTTGTTTATTTCATTTCATGCAATCACGTGCTCAAAATGACATTTTTCTAGGATTTATTTGTTGTAATTTTTATCTTATTTTCTTTTATCAGAAATTTCGTAAATGCGATGGCAAAACGTTATTAAAAGCTGATTTTTTTTAGATGCTCGTGCAGATAATAAGATTTCAATTCATTACCCACATACTTTTGCTGACGTCAGAAACCTCATCCTCAAAACAACATCAAGTTCTGACATGATAAAAAGTCCCTTAAACACAAATAAAATAAATGAACTGTCTCAGAGAAAAAGAAACACACATATCTGCATGCTTTCAATAAAAAAATGGAATTAATTTCTCTATTCAAACATTATTAGTACAATAATTCTAAACACATCAACATTAATATTCCTCGCTTTGAGCTTATAATAATCCTAGTGCTGATACATTGAAATTAAATCAGATCTAAAGCCTGATACACAGAATAACTCTGATGAATGATATCCATAATCTACAATGAAAACGCACATATATTCGAGCCAGTTTAATTTCGAAATGAAATGTCGGCAAATTTATTCAGATCAAAGCGGATTGGCTTGACAGCTGCTAGTCAGGATTAGCTAATGATAATTATCACATGGTTGAGGGCATATCATTCATTTGCAGATAATGGCTTTTGATAATGTTGAGGTTTTGATTTAAATAGAGTAGACAGAATACACTATGAAAATAGAGGAATACATTAAATGTGAATCATTTAATTTAGTCTTGGAAATAATAGATTTATCACACTAAATGCTTTAACTCATTAATTTATTAATTAATTATGTTATGAAAGGATAAAAAATTAGCATTAAAATTCAGGTTTTCTTTATTCAATTAGATATTTAGAACATATCCTTGAGTTTAATAGGCTATAAAGGAATTTAGGATTTTTTTTCTTAAATTTGTAAATATCTTACCTATAAACAAAATTATTCTCAACTTAATAAAACGGTATTTTTAGACTGATTTAAATAAATGATATAAGACGCTAAAAATGATATTAAATAAATAAGAATTCTTCAAAAATGATTGTATTTAACAGTCCATAAAACTCAGAAACATACTCTTTTTTTCATCTCTTAGCATTCATATTTATTTATTGTTACAACAAGCAACTTTAAAAAAAGGAGTCACTTATTATAATAAAAAATGAAGAAACCAGTTTATGGTCTTATATAGGATAACTGTTATATAATTTCGTTAAGATTGCTTAATTAACTTATAAAATATACATTTACATATTCAATTGAAAAAAAAATATTGAATGACCAGATCCTGCGACAACATAGGCGAGAACTATGGTTGAGTCTAAGGGTCAGTTACGATGCAACCTCTCCCATAGGAGGCATGTCCCGACGTCTATTGAGGGGGAGGGGGTTTCCCACACCATTTCTGTATTCATTAGATGGGAGAACCGGCCATAAGCAGAGACGCTCTATAGAGTAATTTATTTAGAACAGAAACTTCTCCTTACTCTCATTATTGTCTACTTTTTTTTTAATTTTGTAATTTAGTTATATAAATCTTGATGTAATTGGTGTTCAAATCCACACAAGTGATATTACTTTCAGGAAATCACTTCAGTTAAGAGATAATTTGTTTTTGAAAGCATTGAAATAATGTATTGTCATCGAGAATGAGCAAATGTTCAGGAATGAACGAGCATATCATCGTTAATGTATAATGTTTCAAATCTCTGGCCCATACGGAAGCAAATTTAAAAATATTGACTTAAAAATACCATTCTTGTATACATGAAAGATATGAAATAAATAAATGTGTTGTCCTTTAATTGTTCATTTAAATCGCTTCATTAAATACAGAACTCAAGTTTGTTTCTTTTTCATCAAGAGAAGGATTACACTTTATCATGGTGAAAACATTTTAGTCTCAAGGACAATTAATAAGCCCTAAATTCCGATTTGCTTATTTAATGGTAAGCACTCCACTTGTGTATAAGATAATCTGAATTCAAAACCGAATCCTCTTCAAAATCACAATACAACAGAATACCTATCCAGCGTATATATATTGTAGCCATTGTTTCTCCAATACACTTTAATGACTTTCATTTATGAAATATTTTAATTCACACAAAATCTAAACTGAAAACAAATAAAAAGTAAATTTTAATTACATGAGATTTATTAAATATATGTTGTTGTTACTTATTGCACTTGCCATACCAAGCCCCGCTGATACATCAGCAGATTTTAAGCTGAAATATGCGTCATTTGTTTCATAAGTAGCGCCATCTAGGGCCAAGAGTATGAGTTAGCTACACACACATCACAACCCATTTTTAGGGGTAGACTTCATTCATCCAAATCCATTCATACAACTCAGATCGTAATTTAGACCTGAAACAGAGAACGATCACCTCTGACCCAGTACCCCCAGTGATATTACTCTCGATATGGAGGATTTTGCGACCACGAACAGATTTAACGAGCGCCAATAGCCACACACTCGGGGAATCGTTTGGCCGGTGAGTTTCGAACCCGCAACCTAAGGAGTACGAGTCCAACGCTCTGCCAATCAGGATATCCCGGTTGAACAGAAATTAATTATTCAATTACTGTTAATCTAGTTAAAACATTCAGGTGAAAATTTTAGTGAATTCCGTTAGTTTAGTGATGAATTTTTAGTAACTTAATGCATAATGTAATAAATTTTATTAATTATTACATTATGCATTAATTTAATTTAAATGCATCAATTTAAAGTTTTAGTTATTTAGTAAGTTCCCAAAAATTAATTAATTAATTTTAGTGAAAACTTTAATGAAAATAATTTGAAATTTTCATTAGTAATAAAAATTTCATATCAGAAGATCTAAACTATTTCAAATATTAAATAGAATTCATATCATTAAATAAAGATAAAATCGAAGATAAAGTCTCAAAGGAAAACTTATAGCTCAACGGTGTTGAATTTTTTTATGATTAAATATTTCAAGCAAATTCTTCAATGATTTTCCCATCAATCTATCAAAATTACTTGATGGAAAAATCCTTTAACCACTCTTTTTCAAATGAAATTTGAACGGTTTTTACCTGTGAAATATTTTGATAACTCATTCGCTGCCTAAACTAACACAAATTAATATTAAATTTTAATTCCATGAGACTTATTAAATATTTGATTACCATCAATTAGTCAAAAGTCTTCAGAAAAAAAATGTTGTGAATTAGTCCTATAAATTCAGTGACGAATTTTTAGTAAATTAATGTCTTTGTAAATGTACAAAAATTAATTAATCAACTTTAATGAATTTACAAAGACATTAGTAGTGTAAATTCCAAATGAGAAGAATTAAACTATTTACGATTCAACAAATTCGAATGTTTTTCACTGTGAAATATTTTGATAATTCATTCACTGTCTAAACTAATACAAATTAATATTAAATTTTAATTGCGTAAGACTGATTAAATATTTGAAAACGATTAATTATTCAAAAGCATTCTTGAAAAAATGTTGTGAATTAGTCCTATACATTCAATGATGAATTTTTAGTAAATTAATATCTTTGTAAATTCACTAAAATTGGTTAATCAATTTTAGTGAATTTACAAAGACATTAGTTGTGTAAATTTCAAATAAGAAGAATTAAATTATTTACAATTCAACAAATTCGAATGGTCTTCACTGTGAAATATTTTGATATTTCATTCACTGTCTAAACTAATATAAATTAATATTAAATTTGAATTCCATGAGACTTATTAAATATTTGATTACGTTTAATTAGTCAAAAGTCTTCAGAAAAAAATTTTGTGAATGAGTCCTATAAATTCAATGATGAATTTTTTGTAAATTAATATCTTTGTAAATTCAATAAAATTAATTAATCACTTTTAATGAATTACAAAAACATTAGTAATGTAAATTTCTAATGAGGAGAATTAAACTATTTACAATTCAACAACCGATACAAATTTAAAACTAAATACAATTCAAATGGTAAAATAAAAAGTTAAAACCGAAGATAAAGTCTTAAAAAAGAACTTGCTACGTAATCTCCAACGGCGCTGAAATTTTCGATGACTAGACATTGAAAACAAATTCCCCAATGGTTTTCCCATCAATCTGTCCAAATCGAAGACTTTTTGGATTACTTGTATAAAAAAATATGTATAGATGTCTGGGATCGATCGTTTTTAAGGCTTCGAGGCAGGGCTGTTGGATTTCACAAGGCGTGAAATTGCTTGACGTTTAGCGAAAAAAAATATCTCAAAGCTTGCTATTTATCTGTGGCAGCATTTCAAGATAACTTCAAAAGTGCAAACATTTAACATTACACTTTTCAGAGCTTTTAACATTTCTGATCGTCCATAATCTTCCCTAATACTTTTCACTGCAGCGTCTAGATATGCTAGAAGTTTTTATTTAGTAAATATAGATCGCAGCATTTTATCGTACATATAGATCATTAATAAAACCGACAATTTCTAATAGAAAATATATTCTTAAGGCAAAATAGTTTTTTCAAAGTCGGTGTGAGAATAAACTATTACTCATAAAGCATACATTTTGAATTATTTCGGTTAAAACATGCGAGAATTTATTGTAAGTTTTAAGAGCAGGGACTGCATTGAACAGGGAATATGGCAGTGATAGATAGAAGAAGTTGGAAAACTATTAAAAATATGAAGATAGTTTTAAAAGTTTGTATATATGTGATGTTTCAGTCTTTTTCAAATAATACACCATAAGAATTTTCTTTATGAGGTGGCAAAAAGATGATAAACAATTCTTTAGAAGCAACTTATTGCGTCGTTTTAAGAAAGAGAATTTAGAGACCACCCTGCTTTTCCTCAGAAGTCAATATTCATCCGGTAATCTATCACATTAAGGAAGCACTCTTTAAACAGTCGCCAATTTTCACCAGTTACTACGCAACAAATCACCTTTAGAGACTAGTTGGTTCGCTAGAGATATTAGTTCCCTTTAATTTCGATTAAATCTTTTTGGTATAAATTCAAGATACCGTAAAACTGTTACACATAAAATTTTCTGTTAAGCTTTGCATTGTCAAATAAATTGATAAATATTAAATTTGTCCCCTAAACGTTGACAAATAAACTGCTATACATTGAATTTTGTCGCTAATCATTGAAAAACAAACTGATAAACATTAAATTTGTCTATTAAACATTGACAAATAAACTGCTAAACATTATATTTGTCTAACATACGTAATATACTCCGCTCGTTTTTGTGTGTGAAGAATTATCTGAATTTATTCTAATAACTTGAGTGATGAAAAAGTTCATTGCTGGTTGGTTCTCCCCACCATGGTTGATACAAAAATGCTGGGAGGTCAGTTATTCCCACACTAATGACGGAACTTATGTCTATGGTAGAGATTCAACCTTAGTTTCTGCAAAATTTCCGTATACTCCAGGTGTCGTTTAAAATTATAAATGCATGAATTAATGCTAGAACATCCTCACCAAAATATTTTCGAATTTTTAAGAGCTATTTTTTTTACATTTATGTAAGCATCTCTTCATTATTATCGTTTATAAAAATTTTCAATTCGTTGGAAATATTTTTTTATCTAATATCGTGTATTTATTCCTAAATTGTTGAGTTCTTATCATAGCAGTTTTTAGATATGTAATTTCTTTTTAACTCGGAAGAAGTCTAATTTTCTGCGTTGTTTCATTCTAAGGAGAAACTTATCATTCCTCATGTCTAGACACAGTTTCGCTAATTCTACCTCTAATGCTATAAAAATCCAAAAAATTGATCCCAGCTGTACTGATTTACTCGACGAATAAACTTTATATGAAGCAGCAATATCCTCCCGCATTTAGTCTTTCCTTCTCTCCAACATTTCTGGATTATTTATATAAAAGGAAAATATTTATTTATGTCCAAGATCATCTCCTTTTAAGGCATCGGCTCAGAATTCTCGCATAATACAAGCTTTGGAATTGGTTGGTCTACGATATAAAAAGGACTAGGTGTTATTTCGTCTGTGGCATTATCACAAGATAAGGTTGGAAGTATTGACGAAAGTTAGGCAGAGACATTATTTTATCCGCTTGCAGCATTACCACCTGTAATAAATCTCAGTAATACTATTCACCGCTGCTTCTGGAAAAAAGGGGAAATATCTCTACAACGTGTTACTCTTTATTATTAGACGGCATTTCCTGACATGAAGTATGTACTTAGGGGATGATGGTTGCCTGAAAATGGATGTAAATAAGAGAATATTTTTCCAGAACGTACTTTGAGTGCAGGAAGGGGCTTAAGGCTGTTGTTAGTTGAAATTGAATGTCTGTGAAGTATATCTATCGTCTTCAGAAGGTTTATTGTGTTGTAGTGCCATTGGAAGTAAAGGAAACATTATAATGACGCTTAGATCGTAAAAATTAGATTTATATAATATAATTTTTATGTTGCTGCTTTCAATAGGTCCCCAGTCTATACTTATTTCAAAACGAATGAATCTTTTTTATTCGATTTTTAATTTGACTAAATTTTAACTATGTACTTTCCTTATATATTTCATACAAAAAAGCAAATGCTTGTTACAAACTCTTTTTTTTTCATCAAAATGTTTAGGCAACAAATTTGGTGGTTTATCACTTTTAAGGCATCCATTTTTCGCCTGTAATAAGAGAATATTACAGGGGAAAGAATCACATTTGATGATTTATCATCTTAATTAATTTAAGCACGACACTATCGGATTACGCATACGTCGATATTTAAAAAAATGATGGGTTGTTTTTCAACTCGAAATCAGTGGAGCTCAAAAATTTTGTTTGCTAGCCAGGGAAGTTAAAAATGATTTTAAAAAGTTATCTAAAATTAAATGAAAGAGAGACCGAGAGATTTTTAATAGTGCCATGGTATTATGGGATTTATCTGCATTAAAAACGTTCATGTACACAATGCGCGGGGAGTATACTAAACAAATAAAAAGTTTAACAGCTTATTTGTCAATGTTTAGCAGGCAAATGTAATGTTTAGCAATTAATTTGCCAATGTTTTGCAGACAAATTTAGAAATTTTGATTTGTAACTGTAAATTTGATTTGTAATGTTAAATTTGATTGGTATAAATAACATCACTGAGCAGTGAATTTTAGAAAAATGTATCCCTTGAATTAAAGTTAAACTTTTTAAAAAAGCATCAATTACCAAAATTTGATTTATGTAAATAAGAAAAAAATCAGAGTTCTGTGGAAAAGTTAATATTTAAACACACATATAACCAATAGCAGTGATTTCTTTACTTCCCATATAAAAATTGTCCCTACGACAACGCAAGTTAAACATGCACAGCGAATCAACACTATTTAATTCACTAATAACGGGTAATAGCAAAGGTCTAAAACTCACGCCAAAAAGACGCTCTCTCAAGCTAAGCAAACTAGCGTAGCTCCCTCCTCCTTTGCCACGTCTTATATAGCTTCCCTTTAAAGTCGGTGGGCCAAACGATCCAGACGAGTGTGGAAATTTCTCTAAAGTTCCATAGGAACAAATCTTTATTTCTTAACTTCCATTACAGATTTTAGCGTGCAGTATAAGTCGTTAGTGATGTCATTATGTCGCCAACACATCTACATAGCCAAATTAGTCAAATATAGCTATCTTCTGAAGTAAATCCCCTTAAAACTGTTTTTTTTTTCGCTGACGCGCGATTCCATTACAACCAATTTTATACAGTTAGATTATTTACAATATTTACATGAAAATTTACATCTAATTGGCAAAAAATTCATAACAATGCTGTCGAGTGGCAACGATCAATCACTGGGTGAAAATTTCAAACTACTTCATGAACATTTTTACAGAATAATTCAACGTGTTTCTAAATAATCATGTTGCGATATGTTATCAGAAATGCTCTAAATAAGACTCCCAAAAAGCTCTAATCATTTAGAGGAAAGAAGATGAAAAGAAAATAAGAAATGGAATCAAAAGAATTTTAATCGAATACGAAAAAAGGCTTAACTTCTGACAGGTGAAAAATTGCAAAAACTTATTCATGGAAACTGATTGCCATATCTTCCACAAATATAATCTCACTCAAATGGTTTATCCATTATCTTAAAATTTTGAATTTAACTTTTTTAATGGCATGAAATATATTCCTGGAAAGTGTACATTTTTTATAAATTTTTAAATGTAAGACACCATTTGTAAAAATTAATTTTTAATTTTTATAAAATTCCAACTTTTTTGTCAAAACATTCAATCGAGGGCTTTTATCAATATAAAAATTAAGATTTTTTTAAGTGTTTTCTTTAGACTTGAATTCCAAAATAAGACTTTCACTTGCACTTTTATTTTATGGCATATACACTTTTTATTTTATTCTGATTTATTCAATTATTTTCATATTTTTTGTTCTTATCAAAGAAGAAAACAAATTTGTTAAAAAAAATAGCCATTGGGTAGCCTAAAAAGTTAATAATCTGTACAAATAAGATAATCGCAAAAATAATAATTTACTCTAATCACACATTTTAATAATTCCCTCTAATCACACATTTTAATAATTCAATCTAATAACACATTTTAATAATTCACTTTTATCACACATTTTAGTAATTCACTCTGATCACACATTTTAATAATTCACTCTGATCACACATTTTAATAATTCACCCTTATCACACATTTTAATAATTCACTCTTATCATTTATTTTAGTAATTCACTTTGATCACACATTTTAATAATTCCCTCTAATCACACATTGTATTCCGATAATTTGTCATTCTCAGAATTTATATTTCCTTAAATTTACATAGTAAACAAAAAGGTTAATTTCCTTTTTTAACCGTTTAAGCATCAACCTTATCAACCCAGTGACTCTAGGCAGTTGCCTATTCGGAAATACGCCTTCTTTTTTACTACCTTAATTCACGTGCATACAATAGACATATGTTATGAGAGACCCTTAAAAACTTACTGAAGGTCATTAAAATATTTTTATAACCCTTTGAGTTCGGTTCCGGAAATGACGGTCTTTGATGTTGCCACAAGATGCTGTAACAACGTCTTAAGGCTTTATGATATTATTTCGGGCTCTAAAATGAGTCTTAAAATTCCGTGATGTCTTTCACAGGTTGCGCAGAAGGAAGTTCTAAAAACCCCCAGATAGCTGTTCTCGTCCTAAAAATAGTGATAGCAGCAATAAAATAACGAGTAGGTTGCTTTTTACGGTTTTGCGGTGTTGTAAATTCGGGTATGAAAGAAAAAGAATAAATGTGAGAAAAGATTATTTACGGGCAGATGAGAGTTTGCGTTGAAATTTTCGATTCTATAATATAAAGAGAAATAAATAACTAGTTTTTCTCTGGCAGCCGTGTTAATTATATAAAAGAAAATGTGATTCATTTCTCTTTATTATCATGTCAGAACATGATGTTGTTTTGGGAATGAGGTTTTTGGAGTCGACAAAAATCCGTAGGTTAAAAATTAAAATTTTATTATCCGCACGAGCATCTCAAACAATCAGCTTTTAATAATGCGCTGGCATTGCATTTACAAAAGCTCTGATTTTTTTAAAAATAAGTTAATGGCTACTGCAAATAAAACCTGGAAAAATGTCATTTTGAGCACGTGATTGTATGAAATGAAATAAGTAGAAAATGTGATATTTTTTGAACAATAAAGGCGAGACAAAGTTTTTTGGATCGTTTGCAATACCAAAGTGACTCATTCAATGAAACTGTAGCTACTGAAGGTGGCGGTACGAACCTGCGACGTTTCGGCCTGTAGCCTAGTATCATACCGATCGAGCAAAAGGGGCCCTTCAGCTCGAAGGATATTATCTGGCTTATAAGGCTGACGCTGCA
>JAOUZG010000487.1:0-14558 GCA_026289955.1 Argiope argentata
ACCCCCAGTGGCACCAGTACAGGCTGCGTCGCCACCCCCAGTGGCACAAGTACAGGCTGCATCGCCTCCCCCAGCGGCACCAGTACAGGCTGCAGCACCACAGGCAGCTCAGCCAAGAGTTGCTAGAGTGAGGGTAAGATTACTTTTTAAATAATATAAGAATAATATATAAATATTTGAACATTTCTATTTGCACTGCGATTAGTATTATTCATTACGATTGTGAGCTTAAGATTTTCCTATACATCTATACCTTTATGCAATTTACTGCATCTAATTGTATAAAGGTATTGCTTTATAGTAAGGTGCATAGTATTTATAATGTGTATAGTTATTTCGTAATGTGGAAGTAGGTAAAAATCGAAGCAAGTTACCTTAAACTTTGCCTAAAAACAGTTTGCTCCTTTAAAATATTAAATGTTTCAATCATGCCTTCATTATATTATTAGATGTCATGTCATTATTAGATGTCACATGTTCATTATATTATCAATTATGGATATTATCGAAAGGTTTGAAATCGACATTTTGAAAAAAATATCTCCCAGTCCCAAAATCATATTTTTGAAAATATCTACTTACGAAAATAATTCAAATATTTTGAGATAAAATTATTTTTTGTACGGTATCTGCACCAGATTTCTATTCGACTTCGTTCAAGATTTAAAACTGTTAGGAAATCCGTCCAAGCAATCCGCCGAAGTCACAGCAATTACTACAAACGGGAGAAAACTTGAAAATTTAGTTTAATACAAATTTCGCTTGTGAAGTGTATGTATAATAAATCTGGTACCAAATAAAAAACATTCATTGTTAATCTGTACTTTCACAAGCAATTGAATTCAATTATTCAAAGACAATGAATTAAATGAAGTGACTTGGACATGCAATGTAATGAATACGATTACAGCTCTATGAAGAATTTAGATTTAAAGGAATAAGGCGAAAAGTAAACAAAATATTCTTGGTTTTCTAGTGCCACTTTATTAATCGTGTCCCAACGATTCAACACCAAAAACTGATCAAAGATCGCAACTATTGTTCACCAAGTGAGTAATAAGTACAAAAAAAGAATCAATTAAAATATACAAACCAAATGTTATTTATTATTAAATCAACCTTATATTTTTTAATTCAATTAGATTATTTTCTTACCTTAAAGGATAAATTTCAGCCATATAATGTAAGGTAATAATGATGTATATTTGTTGATCTACGTTCGATAAAGTTAGGAATTAAATCTAAAACAAATCTTGTTAAGTAATTTGCTTTTTAAGAGCTAAATATCTTAGCTTTTCTGGTGTTTTTTGCTAAACAATAGGAATTATCTATGAAGCCAGATCTCAATTGTGTGAGAGATTTTAGAGATGCAATTATAGTATTTCAAAGTAAAGGTACAATCCATAATAGGTTTCCCATAACAATAATATTGGTACCGATCCCTTTGACATATACAAAGAGCTCTTGGCGCTAAAACAATTTTAGAAGACTTTTTTTAGAAATGTTATTTTGCATATTTTAAACCCTGCAGAAGTTTATAATGTCAAAAAAAGTAAAGATCAAATACGTCTTAATTTAAACTGCGGAAATCTTAAAAGGCAGGAGAACTTTAGGGAAAGTAAAAACTCATTTAAAATATAAAAAGACAATAGATTAGGATTTGATGCAGTATCTATGCACCTTTTTTACACTTAACCGCTTACAACTCACCATAGATTCAAAATTATGTTTACCAGAAAACCACTGTGCAGACGAATTGGAGGGTTTTTATTTCTGAAAAAGCTTCATGCAAGTGAACGTGATCGAACAGGATTAGCGAAAGACAATACCGTTTTCAAATGCGAATTTTATAACATCACGGAAACAGATTTTTTTGATGTGAAAGAAAAAAAAATCCACACACTTTAGGTATTTTATTTATTAAAAAATTTCATGCAAATTTAAATAAATAATACGATACAGTCAATTGATTGAAATCATTTTAAATTTCGAGGGACACACATTCGGCTAAATTAATTTTAAATGTCTTCACCAAATGCCTCTACAAAGGCACACAGTGAAAATGAGAGAACTGTGTGACCTCATTTCTGTATTGTTTAATAAAATACATTCCAAAAATTTTATTCAATAAACCATCGTATTTTGTTTGTGGTATGCGCAGTATTTTAAAATTTCTTTTAAATATTTTTTTTGGTAATTTAATTTTTGACTCTATTAAATGACTATGAAATTAGAATATGCGATAAAATTGGAAGCATAACAATTTGTAACATTGCTTTACAACCGTAGCATAAACATTTGCCGATTGCATTGCGACATCTAGTAGAAGTGATCCTACACAAGATGGAGCTTGGTGTTAACACTTTAACAAAAGTATTAAACTCACTGACACTTTGACAAAATGTATTAATATAAAATTTCTAAAGAAATATAGATAAGAGAATGCGTTTTACAAGTTTCTTAATGGCTATTCCTGGGATTCTTAAGATCAGAAATTGGAATAACTTCGGCAAATATTACTTTATAAATATTGACAGTATATTCCAAAATGGCATTAATCGATTATTTTCTCATTTTATATCATTTCTTTAATTATTACTGACATCGATGATCGAATATCAAAAATTAAATAGCTTGCATATCATTTTTAATTGTTTTGAGGCTTTTCTGAATCAAGTAACAAGGTCACCTAGATATGTAGAAATACTCTCCAAAAATACCTTTACAATAAACAAAAAAATGTTGTGATCTATCAAAATTAGCAATTTTACTAATTTTTTGAAAAGAAACATTGAGACTATTTTTAGCTGAGGAACGCTGATAAAGTGGTTAGTCATCAGCTCCCCCCCCCCACGTAAAATTGTACCAGGGCCTTCAACTCCAAGAACTACGGTATACATTTCCAGTTTCCCAAAGACGGGAGTTGAGTGCTTTGAAGTAAAGACAACTCAAACCAGCGTATCAATTGAATGTGGGAGAATAATTTCGAAACAACGATTTTTGACATGAATTTAGCATTTTTACTGCATATAACTTGATATATTGTTTTCATATCCATGGATTTGGAGAAACAAATTGGAATAAATATTTCATTGAAACTTCCATGTTTGTCCTGCTAACTAAGGAGGAATAGTTGTAATGTCGGAAGCTAATTTAACTCGCAATGGCTACTCAGACAAATTTACTCCGAATTCATTTCGCTCAAAATTTGGTGAATTTACAAAATTTGTCTGAGTTTATATATCAAATTTCATCCACACAATTCAAATCTTTTCATTTATCAATCAATCGGATGTCGACAGACCTAATTAAAAAAATATTTCGGATTTGGGGAATCTTGAAATTTTTTTAAATCTGGAGTTGAATTTTTCTATGATATTAGTACTTTTTCCGATTATGCCTAAAATAAGAGAAAGTTTATTCTGAATTCAATACAAAATACAGATAAATCATAGCATTAAGTTTATTTTGTATTTTTTTCAACTTTGTTTGAAGATTATCTAAATTCATTGTCTCTAAACCAGACATTAAAACAGCACATTTAATTAGCATTATCATATTACAATACATACTTATATAAGTTCTTTACAAAACAATAAGATTTTTATTAATTTTTTTAAAAAAATATTATAACGTAGGTTGCCTTTTTTGCATGATTTCGTAAATTACAATTATGTACTGCCGCTAATAAAAATATTAGAATAATTCTGAAAAGCATTTCAATGAACTGTATTTATATACTCAAATTTAGATGAACACTAATATAAACTCTTCTGTCGGTTAAATGTTTTAGGCAGTGTATTAACGTTTTATTGCTAAGAAATCATATCTTAATGTAAATACTTTTTCAGATATTATTTTTACAGTAGCATATTTATATAATAAATAGAACTGGCTTAGAACAACAATTCTTTTGCTTTAAAACAACCAAGCAGTTTTCACATGTGAAGAGGGAATTGGAAGCGATAAAAACTTTCAAATTCTCTCTTAATATACATTATAGTCTAATTTTAATCAGAATTGTTTTGCAAACATTTTATGAACACAATAACTTGAAGGTACCATGAAATAGATTGAAAAAAATTATTTTTTATTTCACAAAACAATACACATTTATTCGAGGAAATTTGTTAATTGTCTAATATAGGTGTGTATATTTACAGAATATGAAAACAATAACTCACCAAAACAAATACTTAGTTTATTGAAACTATCATCGCCTTTTGATAAAATTTGGCAACTTGTATCAAATTTTTAACTTAAGAAACGTTAAGAAATCGCACTATCAAATATTTGAAACTACGTTGTCTTGAAATTCAAATCATTTTCAGAGTCAATCATTATTGGAGGTTAAGGAAAAATTTTTTGGTAAGCTTTTGACTTTCAGAATTTTTTTTACAACTATAATTATCTTCAAAAAGACAATTTTCTACAAAAACGTTTTGGAACTATGTCAGATATAATATTGTGCAGGACCAGTTTCGGAATTTATTGTAGAATATAGTCGATATTTCGCCTCCTTTTTAATTAACATTCGCAAAATGCTACAAAGTACATATTATCTTTCTTCAAATTAATGCGCCAGTTTTTTCTAATCAGCACATATACAGTATATTTTTTCAGGATTCCAAGTACTGTAAATCAAGCAGTGGGATAGGTAAAGGTAGAACAAAGTGGTCCTCTTTAATAGTGATTGTACGACTTGGTACTTTTTCTAAGAAGCAATAATGTGGGAAAGAAAGATCATAACCCATTGTCTTTCTTTAGACAAGCAGGAACTCGAAGGAAAATCCATTGAGGTCTCCTCAGTATTTTCGGGACACTCAACTGTATAATTTTATATTTGGGGCACCTATGAATTTAAATTTGTTTGCTGATTATAATATGTATAGATTATTATTCAGCCTAATTTGTATTTAACCATGTTTGTTCTCAATCAGATGTTTTTTTTTCCATTTCAGAGAGCAAGGTCTGACCCACCTTACAAGCCTTTTAAGAATAGGAAGAGGAGGAATAACCCAATTCCACTTGATGACATAGTAAGTACAATACAATTTTTAGATTTCAATGTAGAAATAATTATTTGCTTATAAATATTATTGTTGCTACTTGCGTAATAATTTAAAAACCAAGATATCTAATTATATCTTGATCAATTCAAAATTTTAATCTTTAAGAGGATAAGTTTCAAGTAAAGGTTTAATTTTTTATTCCATTATACTGATTAAGACATTAGTCCAATTATTTTTAAATACATGTCTGAGATACGGATGCATGAGATTAAATTGGGACTTGGAAGCTCTAGAATTTGAATAATTGAACAGGATTCGAAAAATGATCTCTACACGTATTGAAAATGAAATTGATATTTCTTTAAGCTTATCGAGTTTTTAAAGGAGAGAAGAGTTGCACTTGCGGGAAGTTACCTGGTTTGCTAATACTTGTTGTGAATTCTGCAAGATCTACTTTCTTACATTATATATGAAGTGGATATGCATAAAGGTATAAACTTGAAAAACAGGTTTGGGGATGTTTGAAATTTCGGTCTGTATTTCAAAAGGGGAAAAGGTATTTATATACTTGCATTAATAATGACAAAAATTTGGTGGTACCGTTCTTAAGAAACGAGAAATTCATTAGAAATATCATGGAAGTCCGAACGCTTCTTCTAGTGATGTAATTCAAACTTTAAATACTTTTATTTCTTTGAAGATGCAGAATATATTACCAGATACGAGATGAGTTAATTATTGTTATTTAGAAGTTGGGTTCACATGACATTGTCTTCTTTTTCCATATCTTTCTATTTTAATATGCAATATTTGGAGCAAAGTTTGTTTTTTCTTGTTGTTAAGCTAGTTTTATGCATTTAGCTGTGTTTAGATGTTTAATGGTGGCAAGCCCACAAGAAATTTGTGAAATAATACGTTTTTCCTGATGTCGAATCGCGAGACAGACAAAATTTTAAAATAATTCATGCAAGGAGATATCATTGGAAATGTTTCAAATTTACTTCTCCGCCTTCGGCTCTTTCTTCTTTCTGAGTGGTGGAAAAATCGTAACAGAATCGTCAAATGATACACTCCTTGGTTGAGCTTCAACAGGCTATTCTATTTTAATCTATGTGATCAGATATAAGTAAATGGAGAATATAAGTGGCATCCTTATGAATTCATTTTTCCATTGCTGAATATATTCTACGTGTGAATGAGATTGAAATTTAAACAAGCAATAAATTGATAAGTTAGGAAAATATATACTTTACGTACTGAATTTTCATATTTCTTAATGACGAAATCCATGCCTATAATCAATGCGTGGGTGAGTATTGGTGCTCTAAGTTTCAGGAGAGTAATTTGATCCGCACAGGTGGATAATTACTAATAAAAACAAGCTTAGCATTTCTTCCCAGAATTTTTTTAGTCAAGAGATATGCTTACGAGTTGCCACGTTAAGCACAAATATTTTTCCCTTAAATCCCCTGAATACTTAGTTCTGATAAAATTGCATAGAACTGTAAAAAAAAGATGAAAGTTTTTAATGTTTATTTAAAGTTGAATAACGTATTCCGTACACTTACAAAATTGCCTCGGTGTACGGTTTTATTACCAAAATTTTTGGTATGATCAGATTTTGGAAATAACTTTCCATTAATCTTTCATTTCTGTGAAGAAATAACTTGTTATTGCATGCAGATAAGCAAGTTTAATTTTACGCTACAACTCATACGATCAAAGATATTCGATTTCTGATATATTTATATTACATTGACTATCCATATGTATGCAAGCAGTATAGTGACTTACTTAAAATTAAAATAATGATAAATGAATTTTAGAAAGAAATGAATGAATTATTCACTATACATGACTGTCGTGTCAATTCAGTTCACAAAATTCAACGTAAAGAAGTCTATAACACATGCCCAAGTCCCTCCAGTGGATAAAACTGAATGAGTCAAATTGTGTAAATATTCTAAAACGCCGAAAAACGTTCTCGTTCCTTTACACAGATCTGGAAATTTAGCTTTTGAAAGATGCCCTTGTAAGCTACCGGAGTTTCAATTGAGGAAAGCTCATTATTGTACATAAATATTTAAAAAAAAAACATTTTTTGTATAAGCTTTTAAAAGAAATATAAATTATATACTGTATTCTTAATCTATAATACTTTTCATAAAAAATAGTGCAAATTTTGATAAATATAAAACCGCATTTAATAACTCATTTAACATGAAAGTTTCAATCAATTCAGAAATTCTTTGAAATATCTTTTTAAGGTATGATTTATTAATGATACTTTCCCTAATTTTGAGAAATATTCAACAAAGAACAAATTTTTATGGGCTTTTAAAGTTATAATATTTTCAAAGATCAAATATTACATAAAATTACAGAATTTATTAGCCGACATTTTATCGAGAATTATTTCCTGAAGAGAACTTATCTATTCCTGCCATACAAATGAGCTCACAAAAACAAAATTTTCATAAAAATTCGTTGGAAATTGTAATTATCAAATTCGTTACCAAATGATTTAAAGCTATAAAATAATTTAATGGGATATCAAACTGGGGAAACTAATATGGTAGAGTTTTATTTCATATGAAATTTTCCACCCCTGAGACTAAATTTGTGGAACTGATTATTAGTAAATATCCACTTGCATCCGTTTTTTGATATGTGTTTGAAATAAGTGACTCTGATAATTGAAAATGCAATCATGTAAAATGAGCATTGTATGCATTAATTTTTCCATTTACATCTTAAATGTATGCATGCAATAAATGTTATCTTACGGTTGTTTTTTTTTCTTTACAGGACATGGGAATTTTTAATGAGACCATTAATGATATTAATAATCTTTGGACACAGATAACGAATGCAAGTGAAAATGCTTCTTATATTATCTTTTCTCTTACTGATTTTACATTTTGTTCATTCATTCCTTGCTGGCAATTTAATGGAATTTTAAGTAAAATGACATTTGTCAATAATATTAAATTGTTTGTAAAGTTGCGAAAACGTGATAGGCCATTTCATTAAGTTATTAAAACTAACAGGTTATTAAAAAAGCTAAAATTTGAACACCATGTCCGTTTAATTTTAAACAAATTTTAGAATTTTTTGATACGAAGAATCAATAGTTAATAATTGTATATTGCAGGCGTTAATGTTTAAATTCATTACCAAAAATTAAAATGCCACGAAATAAAAGGAATGTTGGGAACTAGAAAAATGGGCTGTAATAAATGCACTGATTTAAATTATTCATTCAAGATTAAATAATTTAAGATCCTATCTAAATATCGATGCAAATGACTACAAAGATATAACATGAAGCGGTTTTCTATGACATCTCTAAAGCATTTTTATAACTCCATCTAAACAGACTTATTCCCCGGAAGAAATGATCTTTAATTACTGATTAAATTCCTTTCAAAGATATCTTTCAGAATCAATAAAATCCTTAAAATGTAAACTGAATTTGGAGAGTGGATGTATTGACAATGATATCCAAACTATTTTTGAAAATTAAAAAAGAAACAATTATCGTCTGAGAAGACTGTACAGCGCTGAGCAATTTTATTAATTTTCTACAATCTTCCTAACCCTATACCTACATATCATACGATTATTTATTCCTTGTTAGTTGTATTAAGCTTAGAAAGCTCAATGCAACGACTCGTATTTGAGCTTTAGTTCAAACTTATAGGTTATTTAAAACTTTTGCGTTCCGGTTATTTAACTATTGACAATCAATTTAATTTCCTAGAATTGGTTCTATGATGATAAAAGAAGTACAACTTCACTGGTTTTCGATGTCTCCTTCAAAAATCGATACTAAGTGTCGCTGATCTAATATTTAAGGTAGAATCAGTAGATTTTTCATTTTGTACATGGAAAAAAAGTCGACAGGAAACATTATCATTAAAAAAACTCAACATCAATGTTTGAGAATAATCGCAGTTTTAGAACTCCCTGATTTAAGGAAAAAATATATTATCAATTACGTAATTTGCTTATTTAGCTCTTCAATTCAGAAAAATGGAATTTAAGTTGTTGCATTTGAACCAAATTTGAAGGCGCCATCAAATTTTAGTATTCTTTGGAATATCTTGTATCCTAAATTTAATCTGTATCAAAATACTCTGACTTGATGCCTTACACTTTATAAGAAACTTTTTTGAAATATGAGCATTGAATTTTTAAATAAAATTCGTCAGTGAGCTGACATCCTGTTCATTTGTGTTATCGAGTGTGCATGAAATCGAATAAAAATTTCATTGACTTAGTTCTGAAAAGAAAATAATATTCGTTCTAATATAGCTCGGCTCAAATATTTAATTCAATAAGTCGAACGGAAGACGTAAAAAAGCCTATAAGGTTTTAATCATCATACTATAAAATTCAAAGTTTAAATTGGATACACTGCCATAGTATTAATTGAACAAATTATTTTAATTGATATCTTGCCTGCAATGAAATCTGTCTTAGTCATTTTTACTCAGAAAAGTTTTTAAAGCCGTTTCTTATTAAACGACAAAGAAAAAGAAAAGTAACCCTTCATTGTTATTGTCGGAACCCAAGCTCCAGTCCGAAGCTAATTATTTTCCCTCCGCAAGCAATTATTGAACAGCATAGGAAGGGAGTTTTGTTTAGTTTGGAATTGGTCAGAAACTACTTAAAATTGTTGAACTTTAATTAAAACAACCCTCTATAATAAGGATTAACAATGATTTACTTTCGTTTTTTGCGAAGAGAATATATAAGGAATTTCTTGCAAATAAAATATTATAGGGAGATTTTAAAAAGTTGAACATTAATAGAAACTATAAGCTAAATATTTTTGCAATAAAATGTGCCTGCAACCGAATTTAAACAATAACAGAAAGGGCTCCAAAATAGGTTTTGATATTTTATCCTCCTCTTTGTTTATCTTTATACATTAAAAATTTTATTCTTCATTTCAGTTTTGAATAGCGTTCAAAAGGGGTAAATACCGATATTAAATCGAGCCTAATAAAATATGCAACAAAGAATAAATTTATGTGACCATGAGTAGTATATAAAGTACAAACTGTAATGAGTGAGAAACAAAATGCACCAAACTATTGTTTTTTTTTGTTTATCAGTTTAATATATAGTTGTTTGCATAATCTTGGTTTTTCATGCTTAAAAAAATTTCTCATTTCTTCCACAGAGGGACCCTGCAGCACCAAAAATTCCAATGACAGTATTTCGAAGACTAATGGGGCAGTTTCTCGGGGAAAGTACGCACCGAAGATTCCAAATTGAACGAGGTTTGCTCCCGCTAGAGAGTCCTGATCTTGGAGAGAGAAACATTGAAGTTGTGAAAAATATTTTCATACTGGCACAGAGATTGGCGGACTTTGATGGAAGGATTACGGTAAAAGACAAGGACTTAAAATTTGCAATTCGAACTATTATAAATTAAAATCGGAAAAAAAAATCTCTGTGCCGAGCCAAAGGAATTTTCCGTAATAATAAAAAAAAATATTGCCAATGAGCACTTCAAAAAAAAAATTGCGGTCCCCAAAACATGAAAATATATGAAAGAAATAATATTAAAATAAATGTAATAATGATCAAAAAAATATCGCCACATCCCGTAACAAAAAACAAATCGTAAAATGAAAACTGCCCTATTTTTTTTTTTTATATAAAGGAAGCAAATAAACGTCTTTGTCAAAATTTTACTATGGGTTATAAAACTCGCTTTACTCTCGTTATTCTTTCGAAAACGAATACTTCCGTCAGTAAAGCTTTATTAACATAAATGGGGTATACGAATAAATTCTATAAGTAGAGGAAACAAGAGTCTTTGTCAAATATATTTTCTTTATTCTTTCAAAAAAGAAGTAGCTGGTCAATAATCCTTATTTTGTGAAATTTTTTAGCAAAATGGTGCACGATTAAATAATACATAAGTGGAGCAAATAAATGTGCTCGAAAAGATTTATTTACTTTAATGATCCAACATTCATTCTTTAAAAAAGCCAAAATCATTATTTCAAAAATGAGATTCTTACTGAATTATTTGAAAAAAAATGGTGCAATTTGATTTCCTTAAAACAAGAAATTTCTGATAACTGTCTTTAATAAAGGATCTCAAAAATTTTATTTATACGATAAGAATTTAAATGAGCAAGTCTATGGTAAAAACTACTATGGTGCTGCTATATTTTAAATAATATTTTCATTAATGATAAAAGCTTCCATTAATGGTCCGCATTAAAAAATACCAAAGAGATTGCCTCCTCCAACGAAAGGCATCCTTAAACAGATAATATTTTCTTTCAAATTAAGTGGTGCAGTGGGAAATTCTCACCGGCACCCCAGTTCTGAGAACTGTCATTATTAAAAGGTCTCTCAAATTATTTATACAATGAGTATCTAATTTTGAAAGACTAAGGTATACACAAATATGGTGCTACTGTATTCTAAAATATAGTTGAATTCACGATTATGTCATCCATAAATTGTTCATATTTTTAAAAAAGAATGGTCCCAAAGAAACTGGCTCATCCTACGAATTGCTTCCTTCTAAATTTTTTTTTAAAAAATTAAGTGGTGCAGTGTGAAATATATCTCCAACCTATATCTGAGAACTGTCATTATTAAAGGCTCTCTCGATATAATTTATATAATGAGAATCTAATTGTGAAAGACTATGGTATGAACAACTATAGTGCTGCAGTACTCTAAATTATATTTGAACTCACGATTATTTCATCCGTCAATTGCTCATATTATAAATAAAAATTGGTCCCAAAGAAACTGGCTCCTCCTACGAATTGCTTCCTTCTAACAATTTTTTTAATTATGTGGTGCATTGTGAAATATATCTTCACACCATTTCTGAGAAACGCCATTATTAAATGGTCTCTAAATTTTATTTATACAATGAGAATCTGATTGTGCAAGACTATGGTATACACAGCTATGGTTCTGCTGTAACCTAAAAAAAATTTTAATTCATGATTAAGACACCCATTAATTGTTCACAATAAAAAAAATTGATTCCGAAGAAATCGACTTCTCATACGAAAAATGTCCTTCAAATAGATTTTTTTCTTTAAATTAAGTGGTGCAGTGTGAAATTCTCACCGGCACCCAAGTTTTGAGAACTTTCTTTATTAAAGGCTCGCTCAAATTATTTATACAATCAGTATCTAATTCTGAAAGACTATGGTATACACAACTATGGTGCTACTTTACTCTAAAATATATTTGAATTCACGATTTTACCATCCATGAATTGTTCATATTAAAAGAAAATGGTCCCAATGAAATCGACTCCTCCTACTAAATGCTTCCTTCAAACAGACTTTTTTTTCAATTTAAGTGGTGCAGTATGAAATTCTCACCATCATACCAGTTCGTAGAATTGTTTTTATTATTGTTTCTCTAAATATTTTTTATTCAAAGAATATCTAATTTTGAAAGACTATAGTATACACAACTATGGTTCTGCTGTACTCTAAAACATATTTGAATTCAGGATTATGTCATCCATGAATTGCTGAAATTTAAAAAAAATTGGTCCCAAAGAAATTGGCTCTTCCTACGAATTGCTTCCTTCTAACATTTTTTTTCAAATTAAATAATGCAATGTGAAATATATCTCATCCCTAGCTCTGAGAACTGTCATTATTAAAGGCTCTCTCAATTTTATTTATATTATGAGAATCTAATTCTGAAAGACTAAGGTATACACAACTATGGTGCTGCTTTAATCTAAAATATATTTGAATTAACGATTATGTCATCCATGAATTGTTGATATTAAAAGAATGGACCCAAAGAAATTGGCTCTTCCTACGAATTGCTTCCTTCTCACATTTTTTTTTCAAATTAAGTGGTCAGGTGTGAAATATATCTCCACCCCAGTTCTAAGAACTGTCATTATTAAAGGCTCTCTAAATTTTATTTACACAATGAGAATCTATTTGTGCAAGACTATGGTATACACAACTATGGTGCTGCTGTACTCTAAAATATATTTGAATTCACGATTATGTCATCAATAAAATTACAGAAATTAAAAAAAAAAAATTGATCCCAAAGAAATTGGCTCCTCCTACGAATTATTTCCTTCTGACATTTTTTTTCATATTAAGTGGTGCAGTGTGAAATCTCTCCACCCTAGTTCTGAAAACTGTCTATCGTTCTTGGTTTTTTAACTTGACTTCTTTCACATTACGAGACCTGGTGGGTGAGAAATACCACCCAAATATTTTTAAGTTCTTAAGAGCTATTGGTTTTTTTAATTGTATATGAAAATTTTTATTATGTATACTTAACTATCATTTTTTGTTCATATACATTAACATCATTGTTTCAAACTGTTATGGTACAGGGTTTTAAATTTTGCTCTCTAATCATTTCTTTCATTGACCTAATATGATTTAATCTCATCACTCATGTCTTAATTTACCAAAAAATTATTTTTTCTATCTTTTATAATTTTACCATGTTCTTGGCGCAGTATGGCCAAATCTGGCTCTTGCGGCAATAAACTTCAACCAACCAACCAACTGAAAACTGTCATTTTAAAATGCTCTCTCAATTTTATTTATACAATGAGAACCTAATTATGAATGACTATGGTTTACACAACTATGGTGCTGCTGTACTCTAAAATATATTTGAATTCACGATTATGCCATCCATGAAATGTTCATATTAAAAGAAAATGGTCCCAATGAAATCGACTCCTCGTACGAATTGTTTCTCTCTAACATTTTTTTTCAAAATTATTGGTGCAGTATGAAATTCTCACCGGTTCACCAGTTCTGAGAACTGTTTTTATTAAAGGGTCTCTAAATATTTTTTATACAATGAGTATCTAATTTTTAGAGACTATAGTATACACAACTATGGTGCTGCTTTAATCTAAAATATATTTGAATTCATGATTATGTCATCCATGAATTGTTAATATTAAAAAAAAATGTTACCAAAGAAATTGGCTCCTCCTTCGAATTGCTTCCTTCTAACATTTTTTTTTAATTAAGTGGTGTAGTGTGAAATTCTCACAGACATCCAAGTTGTGAGAACTCTCTTTGTAAGGTATACACTACTCTCTATGGTATACACTACTATGGTGTTGCTGTACCCTAAAATATAATTCAATTCACGATTATGAAATCCGTGAATTAGTTGATATTTTTTTAAAAAAAAATTGGTCCCAAAGACATCGGATCCTCCTACGAAATGCTTCCTTCTTACAGTTTTTTTTTCTTCAAATGAAGTGGTGCAGATTGAAATACTAACTGGCACCCCATTTCTGAGAACTCTCTTTATTAAAGGGTCTCTAAATTCTATTCATACAATGGGAATCTAAATGAGCAACCCTATTGTAAATACTACTATGCTGCTTTAATGCATTTGCAATATTTTAAATAATATTTTATTTTATGATAAATACTTCCATGAAATATTCTTATTTAAAAAAAACTTTAAACTAAAAGAAATTAAATCCTCTTTTGAAATTCTTCCTTCTTACAGTTTTTCAAATTAAGTGGTGCAGTG
>JAOUZG010000487.1:29558-45356 GCA_026289955.1 Argiope argentata
CAAAATAGAATATCTTCATGTATACTTTTACAGCGGTATGACATATATATAATGTGTGTGTGGAAATCGATAGATACTATTTTTGGGGGAGGACCGAAATTTCATTTCGATAAATTCTCTGTTATCACGTATTTTTTAAAAGTTTTGTCAATCTGAAAAATACGCAATTCCCTGATAGGCAAAAGGCTTTTTTTTTGTTAACGATTTCATATTTGTAATGTAATTTTCTAGTTAATCAAGTGCTTATAACCATACAAATTAAAGCTATTTCAAAATTGAAATTTGTAAACAAGAATTTTTATTTTATGGAATTAATATGTTGTGAAGCAAAATCAAGAGAAATTTAATAATATTTGAAATCATTTTATAATATTCTTTAATTATTCAAAACGTTGTTTTCTGTTAATATATTAAGAAATGTGTCTGAAATGTCGAATTCTAAGTTTCTATTCTGTTATTTATTTTACAGTTCTTTCAATTACTTGTATGGGCGAAAGAAATTTTAACTTTTAGATCGTTAGTTTCCGTGTCAACCATCAGCTACAGTTCTTGTCCATTTTATGTAGTTAGGAGATCATTTTATTACTGTTGTAGAATATCGATCAGAATCATCTATGTAACCCGTTGCCCCGATTAATTCTTCGACGGTTTTAAGATGCTGTTTCTTCTTAAATTCATTTCTCGAGAGTGTTAAAAACTTGTCGGACATGCATCATTTAAGTACTTGATGGGAAAATCTTAATTTTTAAAAAAGTTTTGTGGTACTTAAATAATTAGCGCTTAGCATTAAGGATTAAACCTCAAGAATAATAAATTTTTCCAAGAATCTGAGCTCTTTCAACTGCAGGGTTCAATAAGATATTGCAGCACATTAGCGTAAAAGTTGGTTTGCCGTGGCTAGTCATACTGTTTTATTACTGCTAATAAAACTTTCAGCGTTAATTTTTAAAGTTAATTATTAAGAAAAAAACTTTTATCCTTTCACAGTTTGTACGGATTGTAAAAGACTAATTAAAAGGGTGTATTGACAAACAAACTAAAAACCTCTGTTCCAGCTATATGAATCGTCTGTCTTTTTTCACACTTTTTTATTTTTATATTATATAGCAATTCTAAAAGTTTAGCGCTTTGCTGTTCTTTTCGGGTATTTCCTGTAAATATTTCATTATCATAGGTTAATTCCACTATCCGAAGTCGAAAAACTAATTTTATGAGAATTGTTATGATTGAAAATATTATGAGCGATATAAGATATTTGAGAATTTGATGTCGGCAATTGAATCATTGAAAAGTTCTTTTTTATGGAAATGGTTTCCTGCTTCAATGAATAAATAGTTAATGCTGGCAAATGTATTTATTCCTTCATATTTCTTCGTAAAAATAAAAACCAGTGTCTAGTAGCAAATCTATTAAGAACGGTACTTTAATTTTTTCTTGTACTATTCTTATTATTCTCAAATCCTTAACACGTTACGGAAGCTACTAGCCCCCCCCCCTGCTTTTATGTTTCTTAAAATGTTTCTTGTATTTAAAAAAATGTCTTTAAAATACTGGCTTTTTCAGATTTCGAAGACACTTCGAGTTCGTGATATTATTCCTTTCTTTTGAATTATTCGAAAAAAAAATCCGTATTTCCGATATGCTAATCAAGCCATTAGATTCCGGCCCCCTTTGCAGCTAAGCTGTAGAATGTATTTTTAAAGTTAAAAAATTCTACTCGGTACTGTACTTAGATGCTGAAGGGATTATACACTCAAAAGTTTTTGTCCACACTACAGCCCGGAATAGCAACCTTCCAAAAGTTCTTTATTTCAAAACTGTAAAGATATGTAGCTATAGTGACCTTAACGATTTGAATGTCTCCTGAGAAAAAATATTTCTAAGTCGAGATCATAATTTTAATGCAAAAAGTGGTAACCATGTTTTTTTAGAATATTTTAATAGGTCCAAAATATTTATTGAGAAATTTACATCCTTGGCGTAGCAACAAAGCGCTCAGAAATACGATTTTAAAGATGTTTCAATGGTTTCTGTTGCATGCTGTCGGAGCCTTTTACTTTGCAGTAAAGCCTGAAATTTAAATTTCAAGATCTTCCCCGTATATTTATTGAAATAAGCCTCTGGAAAAATATTATTTTTTAAACATTTTCATATTGTCTGATTTAAAAATAAGTCCAGAAATCGGACAATAGAGGAGAATCAAATTGATCCTAAGAAGTGATTTAACACTTTCAATGTCTAATAACCCATATTTGAGTAATAGTAAAAATTCTCCCTCAGTTTAAGATTTGAGGCGAGTAGAACATAAATATTTTTTCCAGTTAGGTTTGAGTACAGAAAATGAAAAGGTTGTGTCTAGATCACAAATAGGTAAACAAAAATAATGTTAGTAAAATAATAAAAAAAGGGTTAGGCAGTGTCCTAAGATGTTAAAAGATATCAGTCAGTTAATCAGCACCTGCCCTACTCCACTTCACCCTACTTGTGTGGGATATCATAAATCCGAACTGTCGATAACATGTCATAAAACCAATACTGGATCATGTGCCAAGAACGGATAAATCACGTTTAGTCAAGTCACCCAATTTTAAAAGCAGTTGAGCCAACTTTGGTGTCCAGAAGCCTCTCCAATTAAAGGTAATGGAGGAAAAGGGACCATTTGCGTCAATCTGCACTTTAATCACCTGTTCTAAGGTGTATTAATCACCTGTCGTTTTTTATACTTTTGAAGTTGTGAGCAATGCCCAGGTTTATTCCGTCTCCGACTACTTGGGCATCAGGTACAAGAGTCCAATGCCACCAAATGCCACTAAGTCTGGGTGTACGTTACCAGCAGACAGAGAATAGATAGGCTCCTCTGAGACCTGGAATCCCTTGTGTTGAAGGGAGTGGCAAACATAATTACTTATCGCATTGTACCGCTTTATTTTCAGGCCATGAGATCTGAAAAATTGCTGGATCACGTGATTGGGTGTCTTTAGGGTGGTGCCCTAACAGTTCTTTGCTTATTGAGTCGCCCCCTAGATGTCCTTGTTCGAGTGGAAAGGGCATTGATACGAGCCTTAATCATAATTATAAAGTCTTCCCCAATGACAAGGAGTGTCCCATTCGATACCCAGGTACATTGTCCAATGGTCTTACCTGATGCACTCGGGGCGTGGTCATCCATTGAGACATAGAACCGCTCAGCCCACATCTGCCGCTGATTCTGTTAAGTGTTCAATAGTTTTCCGTCTATGAGCAAACTCTTCTCTGTATTATATCGTTGATGATCTATAAAAATATTGGATACATATCCCGCAGCATCCATGGCAGCATGGGGCAGGAGTGTCGAATGGGAGATTTAACCAATATCTTATAATTCCCCTTACCACAGTGTTGGCTTTTTTGAGCGAAGAAGGCGAGGTTTTCCCTTAAGTCAATAAGTGATAGACACTGGGCAGGATATAGCACCTCAAGAAGAATAGCCTATGTGGTGGCTTGCCAATAGGCATGAATGGAACCCCCAAGTTGGTCCCACTACACATCCACAAAAGGTGTGGAAAAGGGATGTTTCCAACCTTGAATGTACCAGGGCAGATCTTAACTTTCTTCTCATGCCCATTGGAAACCAAGGTCAAGGAAAATTAATTAAGAAAATTTATCCGCAGTCCTAAAGTACTTAGGAACATACTGCATTTATCAAGCAGCTCCTATAAATCCCCAGCGGAGGAGACAAATAAAATAACGGCGTTGGCAAAAGCCCGAGAATTTTTCAAACTGTCATCTAAAAGAGCTCCAATGTTTTTTGGTTGATTACTTAAATACACGTCTCCCCTCAGGGGTTTACCTACTATAGGTAAGTACAAGTGTCCCAATACCGAAGTTCCCAGGGATCTTTACTCCTTTTATGTTTATCTTCCTCTACGCCTTCTGTTGTGTGCTTTTTTTCTTTCCCTCAACGGCAAGCGAGGAAGCTCTCCATGAGAAACTCTTGCCGCTCTGTTTTCTTCTTACTTCCCATGGACAGCCAAAACCTCACGTGTTGTCCATGCGTGGCAACCCATTAGACAGGTGGTGCACTGTGGTGCCTGTTGCATCAATCGGCCGGTAGTTATCAACTCGAGTTGTTAGTTTGCTAGGGATCAAGTGAAGGGGTTACTTCTTGGGTTTGGCGTTAAGAGTGGTCACTGTCCCTGGGGGTAGCTCCCAGTGTATAGGTTCCGGTTATCACTAAGGTAATCGCCGAGGCTGGGAATGGACAGAGCCAGTGGCTGCCTTCCCTTATTTGGCTTCGTGTAAAGCGGAGTCATCAAGCCTGAATTTTATTCGATATCATAAATCTCCCTTCAGTGAGCATAAAAATATTTATAAATGCACTCTCACCATTTTAATTCATGTTTTAAAATAAATAGTATAGCTGAAGAAAATGAAAATTTTAACTCTGTCTCCCCTTTTCTGGTACAGAAAGCTATCGCAGCAACTGTCGACGAAGTGTCGTCTATTAGAAAGGGGATTTGTCAGTAAAAGTTGCACGAAAAGGCAAGCTCAAGAAATTGTTAAAACTAAAGCTTTGACAACGTTTACAGTAGTGGTCACTCCTCATGCTTCATTAAATTATACCAAGGGCATTACTACATGTGGGGCTCTTTTCAACGTTCCCATTGAAGAAATAACGCACAAACTGAAATCTCAAGGTGAACCGCACGTACAACAAATTACCATTCGGCAAGACGGGCAAATTTTACCAACTAAGCATTACATTTTAACCTTTCTTTCTACAAAATTACCTGAATGCATATATGCGGGGTACATAAGATTGCCAGTTCGGCAATATATAACTAATCCTTTGCGATGCTTTCAGTGTCAGCGGTTTGGGCACTCCAAAACTAATTGTCGAGGAACACTCACTTGTGCATGATGTGCTGAGAAGGGTCACGACAGACAGCAGTGTACGGAGCAAGAAAATTTCGTTAATTCCAGTGGTTGTCATGCCTCATATTCAAAATGATGTGAACGCTGGTAGATTGAAAAACAAATAATAAGCCTAAAATTAAAAAAAGAGAGCATATAGTATGTTGAAGCCAGAAGGAAAAGTTTGGCATTAACACCTAAACCTGGTGTGAGCTATGCATCCATTGTGCAAAAGTCTTTCTGTGAAAATTGTAATTGTCCAAACTGTAAAAATCAATCAATCAATCAGTCAATAAAGATAGAACTCTAGAAGAAATTACGGATTCTGAAACCGAGACATCTCTGAACAGTAACCCTGAAAATAGTAAAGCCGTCTCATATAAACAAGAGTCAAATAAATGTCTGAAGCGAAAGCTCCCGAAACGGGGCCTTAATGCTCAAGATATTTCTAATGAACTACAAAAAATCTAATTTACGCAGTTCCGTTGTTCTAGGATTTTCAAACAAAGGTCTTGTTCATAAGGATTTACCATCTATTTTCAGTGGCTCCCCGAAAAGTCCCACAATCATCTCACTCCATCCATCTGAGGAGGAGGATGAATTTGAAATGAGTTGCAATGGATCGCAACCACAAGCATTGTTCCCAGAACTTCTCTTGCAAAAATATTATCTTAATGGGTACTTTCCTCTCTTGGAATTGTCGTGGTATTATGTCTAAACTTTCTAACATCAAGTCCATTTTAAACAGATTTCATCCCATCTGTTTTGGGGTTCAAGAAACTTTCTTGACGCCCAACATCCCTATCAAGTTTCGAGGTTATAAATGTGTTCAGAAAGATGCAGACACTAGATCTCGTACTTCTGGTGGTGTCTGTATTTTTTAACTCAAATTTATACTCGAGCACATCTCTTAAATTGGTTACTTCTCTACATGCTATGGCTGTGCAAGTTCACGTACGGACTTTGGTCACAGTCTACTCTATTTATTTACCGCCCCATGATGTTATTCGCACGCATGAACTTGATAACCTAGTGGACCAACTTCTCTCACCTTTCATTTTATTTGGTGACTTTAATGGTCATAGTAAGTTGTTGGGTTCAGATTGTACAAACTCTCGTAGGCGACAGATTGAACTACTTATTTCCAATAACTGTCTCTGTCTGCTTAATAACGGTAGGATCATGGAAAATATATTTCCATAGCTTCCGTAGCTTCCATAGTCTTGATCTAATCATGGGTTCCCCTGAACTCCTGCCATTGTTAAACTTTTAAGTTTTGTGATGAATTATATAATAGTGAAAACTTTCCAATCATGACCCCCAATATTGATAGAAGAAATTCGGTTTTTCGCAGTCCTTATTTCCTTTTTCATAGAGCAGATTGGGATGCACTCACACAGTTGGTAGTTATCACTAAAGGCATGGTTAGTAGTTTAGACATTTCCGAATCTCTACAACACATCTTTAATGTCATAATAAAAGCCGCTATTATGAGTATCCCTAAAAGTTCACCAAGTCTTAGAAGATTTCGTAGACCGTGGTGGAATGATTCATGTCGCGAAAGTTACAGAAAACATAAGAAGTCTTGGAGCATTTTCAGGAGGTACCTAAAGACTGCAAATCTTTGATTTTAGAAGCCATTCGCCCATATTTTTATCTAATTTTTTATCCTATCGTACATTTCAAGTACGTGTATTCAATTTCTACTCTGATGCTTTTGTCCAGTTTGAAGGTGTTCTTCAGGGAAGTGTCACTTTTTTTTTATTATCCATTTAAGTCCAATTTTGAAATATTTGCCACAATCTGTTCATGGAAACCTAAATGTTGATGACCTGCAAATATCATGTCAAGGTAGCAATATGAGTCTCATTGAGCGACAGCTACAAATTGTTGTCAATAAGGTAGTAGCTTGGTGCAACAGTAATGGGCACACAATTTCTCCGAAAAAAAAGTAGATGCGTACATTTCTGCTGGCAGAGAGGTATGTATTTAGATCCTGTTATTCACATGCAAAATATACCTATTCCAGTTGTGGATGAAATACGTTTCTTGGAAATGATTTTCGATCGCAAACTCACTTTCCTTCCGCATGTTCTTCATTTGCGGAAGAAGTGCGAGAAGACCTTAAATATTTTGAAGGTGCTCTCCAGAACATCTTGGGGTGCTGATGGAACCTCTACGTATATATGAAGCAACTATACTTTCCCGTATAGATTATGAATTTATGGTATATGGTTCTGCTCAAGATTCAATTTTGTGTCAACTAGATTTTGTGCATCACTCTGCTTTGCGGATATGCTCAAGAGCATATCACACTTCGCCAATTGAAAGTCTATACGGTACCTGCCATTAATTGTCTCTTCATTTAAGAAGGCAAAAATTATCCACTTCATATCATTTCAGAACTATCTTTATCGGGATATCCAGTACCTGAAATTTTACTTCCGATTTGTCTCCGCAGATTATATGAGGCCCATTCGTCTCATATCCCTCCATTCTGTGAGCAACCATCTGTCCCTCTGAATTACAGGCCCATTGTTATTACAAACTGTCTGTGTAAGGCCTTCGAGCGCATGGTCAATGCTTGCCTAATTTTCGAATTAGAAAAACAAGGATGCATCTCTCCGTTGCAGAGTGGTTTCCGAAGAGGTCGTTCAACCTTCGACAACCTCGCTCTACTGGAAACCCAAATACGCAATGCTTTTGTAAGACGAAACCACCTTGTTTCAATATTTTTTGACATTGAAAAGGCATACGACCGTGCATACTTTCAACACTTTTTACTCTAGGTTTTAAGGGTAACTTGCCCATATTTTTACAAAACTTTTTGACACAACGTACCTTTCGTGTTCGAATTGGTAATGTTTATTCTAATCATTTTATTCAATCTGAGGGCGTTCCGCAAGGTAGTGTCCTCAGTGTCACTCTTTTTATTGTTCATCTGAGCCAGATTTTAATTCATTTGCCTTCATCTGTTACCGGAACACTTTATGTTGACGACCTGCAGATCTCATGCCAAGGCAGCAACACAAATTTAATAGAGTGACAATTACAAAATGCAGTGAATAAATTGTTATCCTGGTGCAATAACAATGGGCACACTATATCCCCAGAGAAGAGTAGCTGTGTGCATTTCTGTCGCAAAAGAGGCATTCATCAGGATCCCAATATTCAAATTAAAGATACTCCGATTCCTGTAATTAAGGAAGTACGGTTCTTAGGAGTGATCTTCGATTCGAAGCTCACCTTTCTTCCACATATCATACAACTTCGGAGAAAGTGTGAGAAGGCATTAAACGTGTTGAAAGTGCTTTCCCGAACATCAAGGAGTGCCGATAGAACCTCACTTCTCCGTATTTATCAGGCAATGATTCTATCTCGAAGTGATTACGGGTGAATGGTGTATGGATCCGCCCGTTTATCTGTCCTCAAACGCCTAGATACTGTTCATCATTCTGCTTTGCGCATTTGCTCTGGTGCATTCCGTACATCTTCAGTTGAAATTCTCTTTGTTATATGTCACCAGCTACCTCTTTCTTTAAGACGAAAGACACTGTCTGCATTTTTTTATATTTTCGAACAAAATCTTTATCGAAACATCCCTTGAGCCAGATGTCACTGTCAGTTAGTCTTCGACTACTTTATAATGCCCGTTCCTCTCACATTCTTCCATTTTGCGAGCGTACCCAATTTCTCCTGCATAACTTAGAACTTAACACTGTTCGTGTTAAAGCAGTTGATACTTTTAGTATCCCACCCTGGGCCATTCCACAGTTTCCGTACTTGAATCCTTTCATTGGATTCGAGAAATTCTCAACTGCTCATGTTGTTTTCCAACAACTTTTTCTCTACCATCGCTATCGGTATTCTTCTTTAAATCCAATCTTCACGGACGGCTCGATATCGGATGGTCATGTCGGTTGTGGAATAATAATTCAATCCAATACAGTCGGTCATCGTCTTCACGATTGTTGCTCTGTCTTTACTGCTGAGTTGGTAGGAATTTTGTGCGCTCTCCAGAAAATATCAGCTTCAACTCAGCATAAATATATTATATGCACTGATAGCATGAGTGTTCTGGAGACACTTTCACACTATCACAATTGGATGCATCCGATTGCAATTAAAATTTTATTTACTTTACAGCTTTTAAAGAACGATGGGTTTCAAATAAATTTCTGTTGGGTTCCAAGTCATGTCGGCATCCTTGGAAATGAGAATGCAGACTTGACTGCAGAATCTGCATCGACCATTTTAAGAATAGGGACTCCCTTCTGCGATGTTAAAAGGTTCATTGTTCATCGCATCTCTTCTAACTGGCAAAAGTCATGGGATCTGCAGGTCGGAAATAAATTGCATTCCATCAGAACTGATATTGTTTTATGGTCTGTTTATCCTATACGTGAGATGGATGTCAAGTTGACTCGTCTCCGTATAGGTCATACACGCTTTACCCATAAACATCTAATATTTAGAGAAAATGCGCCTATTTGCAACAGCTGCCAAGTTCCTTTTACTGTTCATCATGTTTTAATTGAATGTCCATTTTTTAATTCTTATCGTTTATGTTTTTTTACATTGACTTCTTTCCCATAACGAGACCTGGTGGGTGAAAAATACCACCCAAATATTTTTCAATTCTTAAGGGCTATTGGATTTTTTACTTGTATATGAGAATTTTTATTATGTATATTTAACTTTTATTTAAGTTCATATACATTAACATCATTGTTTCAAACTGTTATGGTACAGGGTTTTAAATTTTGTTCTCTAATCACAATTTCCATTAAACTAATATGATTTAATCTCATTGCCCATGTCTTAATTTACCAAAGGATTATATTTTCTATCTTTTATAATTTTACCATTTGCTTGGCGCTGTATGGCCAAATATGGCTCTTGCGCCAATAAACCATACAAACCAACCAACCATTCTGTGAGCAAGCCAGATTTCTCGTTCATGACTCAAATCTTGATAGTATCATTCTTAAATCAGATATGTTATGCTACCCACCCTGGGATATTCTAGAGTTTCCTTTTCAAATACTTTTCTTGGATTTGATAAATCATCAACTCCTCAGATTGTTTTCCAGTAGCTTTATCTCTACCATCGCAATCGGTACTCTTCGCTTGTACCCATTTTCACAGATAGCTCAAAATCTGATGGTCATGTTGGTTATGGAATCGTATCCCCATGCTCCGTATTCACGGCTGAGTTGATAGGTATAGTCTGTGCTATACAGAAGATTTCGTCTTCCACTCAGCGAAAATTATTTATACCGATAGCTTGAGTGGGTTGGAAGCACTTTCTCATTACCATAATCGGATGCACCCGATAGCTCTGGAAATTTTGTTCACTTTGCATCTCTTGCAAAACAGGTATTTTGAAATAAATTTTTGCTTGGTCCCGGGTCACATGGGCATTTCTGGAAATGAAATGGCTGATTCGGCGGCAAAATCAGCCACGACTTTGTTGTCACGGGGAAATTATTGCGATGTTAAAAATGCCTTGGCGAAACACATCTTCTCTAATTGGCAATTATAACGTGGGACTTACGAGCACAAATAAATTGCATTCCATCCAGCCAGCTATTGGATTGTGGTCTGTTCTTCTTAACGTGAGACTTCCGTAAAATTGACTCGTCATATACGCAGCGACATCTCATTTTTTGGTAAGATGACGCCTAAGTGCCCAACATGTCATGTAGCTTTTACTGTAAATCATATTTTAATTGAATGCCCTGCTTTTAATCCGAATAGTGTTCGTTTTTTTAAGACATCGTCATTACCCTTGCGGGACTAGGTGGGTGAGAGATACCACTCAAATATTTTTAAAGTCTATAAACTTTTATACTTGTATTTAGCCTTGCAAATTTTAATTAGTTCCTTTATGGTCTTTTGTTTCATTATTCATTTGGTATTCATTCAGAAAAGTTTCTTATAATATTCCTTTTATATTCCAATAATTTTTTATAAAATTTTATTTTAGCCTTGAATTTATATTTCACTATTTACACGGTGCAGCTTAGCCAATTGTGGCTCTTGGGTCAAAAGACCTTACAATACAATACCTAAATACACGTCTAGAGTGACATTAAATAATAGAGTTGATAGTGAATTTCTGTGTCTGACTCCCAAAATTGAATGGATAGTTGTGTATTATTCATCATCGCACTATAGACTCTTATTAGAGTTTTCATATACTTCCTACACATAATCTATAAAGATTTTGGGCAAGTAGAGACCCACTCAAGCTCTCAGGAGAGCCTATTGGGATATAGAGTCAGAATCCTTCTGAATGTCGATGGATTCATTGTGAAGTTTACTCCTTTCCGTATAAATTTGGAGAGGAGGAAGTCTAAAATTGTAGCATTTTCCATCATACGCAAATCCCTATTGGCGGGGGTCAAGACAAATGGCTGCTCTTAGACGGTTTGCTAAAATTTTATGAGAGAGTCTAAACAAGACATTATCAATAGAAATTGTTCTGAGATCACCTTAATTATGTGGGATTAAGACATTTAATGAATAAAAACAGTCCGAGCTGCTAATAGAGGAGCAGGGGCCTTCCGGTACCAAAGAAACAAATTCAATATTTTGCATAGAGATACTTAAGGTAGTTTTCTCAATTGGGCAGGAGTCTTTCGATTGGGTTCAGAGCCGAATTCAGAGTTATTCCTCTGAATTTCTTTTAAAATGAATAGGCCGTCATAACGTTTCTACCTTTATGTTAGAGAAATGTGATGTTCGCCTTCCAGGAAAGGCAGAAATTTGAACTTTTGCTAGGTGCCATGGTATTAACCCAGAAATTTTGAGCACAATCTTTACAGAGCCCAGCGATCCCTTTATTAGTGCTTTATAGCAACGACCTCTGTTTTTACGGTAGAGATTCTGTGTAAGAGCATAAATGTACTTCCGCTTTTCACGCCTGTTTATCTGGTTTCTGCGGATTTCAGGGCAAAGGTTCCTTTTTCTCACCTATGCCTCAGATGATGTTACTTCTCAAGTGGTACTCTCAATAGCCAATGCGAAGTGTCCGAGGAAGACCTCTTCTGAAGAGTATTTTTGTAGATTCAAAATATTGTCCACAGCGGAGTAAACTCCGTTACTGAGCGGTAGCTCTTTTAACATTGCAAAGGTAAGATCTTCCTGGTCTTGTCGCTCTGTCCTATATGGCACGCGAAAAGCCTCTATCGGGATAAGTCCAATTTCGGGCTGGTTCTGTGGAGTGAGAGCTTGCAAGGAGGCCCGTAGTGGGAGGATCCAGAACATGAATAGCAAATACAGCTTGGGCCAAAAAGAGGGGTCAGTTCTTGATTGGGCTAGACCTGAGGGAGCAGGGAGCGGAGCATGGACCATCCACAAAGTTTTTAACCACGGATTTATTTGGATGGAATTATTTCTTCTTTTTAATTGCTTCTATGGTTCTATCTGAAAGCAATCCCACCAGGTCCTGGTTCATGAACCTTATTTCTCCCTTAATAATGAGATCTTCCTCAGCCTTAGCCAGCATTAAGGTCTCCATCTCATTCTACCTGCTTTTTATTTTATCAACATTTATAGTGGCGTTGGTCTCCATAGGGAGTTTAATTTATCCTCTTTCACATCCTTTGTTCCTCTTCCGTAATCATCTGTAAATCCCCCTATATTTAATCGGGTATCTCCTTTACTACAATTAAGAGTTGTGAAGAAATTAAGCATCTTTTATAATATTACTCCAAATCCCAGGTTTTATTCTTTGCATCAAATATTTAAATAAAGTAAACAAATCATTGCTTGCATCGGAGATTGGAAGGCTTTTTGAGCGAAGAAATCCATCCTGTAGAAGTTCTGGTATATTTGTTAAAACCATTCATGAAGAAAATCTTAAGTATTTTATTTCGATTTAATTTTCTTTTTTAAGCTTTGGAACTGAAAATATTTCAGGAGCTTACCTTCTGTGAGTGAGTGCAGGTGTCGCAACCCCGAGGTATCCAGGCGTGTTTACTCTTCCCTACACATTTTATTGTCTGCTTGATTCTTCCATCCATCACCGGAAAGCAGTTGCCGCTTTTTTTGCTTTTTGCTTATCATAGATAGCCATAAAAACTTATGTGCTGACCGTACTTGGTGACCCACTAGAAGACTAGTTAAATGTGTCCCCAGTGTATTAATCGGCTGGTAGTTTTTTAGGCTTGTTGTTAAGTGTTCACTGTTCCCGGTGGAAATTCTGGGAATATAGGTTCTGGTACGCGCCTAGGCTAGGAATGGCCAGTGACGGTGGCTGCTTCCCTTGTTGGGCTCAGTGGTGTGCAGTGCAGGTCTGAATTATATTCCATATCATGTGGGCAGAGAAAATTATTATTAATAATAATTCCCCCTTTTGTGGTCATTACACAGTCCAAACTATTGTTCCAAATAGTTCATCTAATGATGCCTTTGTGATCAAACCTTTTTTAAGTAAATGAAACTTTTATCATGTATCTTCTTTCCTTGAGCAGAAATCTTTTACAGCAACAATAGATGACGTTACACCAATTTGTAAAATACGTTACAGTGAATTGCTTGTTGAAATGAATTCTAAATTCAAGACCAAAGAATAATAAAATTTAAAGGTTTGACTAATAGCCCTATTACTGTCAGACCACATTTATCGTTAAACTACTTGAAAGGCGTTATACTATGCTGGGAATTATTTAATACTTCTCTTTGACAAAACAATTATAATTCTATGAAATGACCAATATACAACAGATTTCAATTTGGTGGATTGATTAAATCCTTCTCACCAATCATAATATTTTTACTTTCCATAGCCCAAATATAACAGAAAATATTTATGCTGGTTATATTAAGTTACTTATTAGACATTATATTCCAAACCCATTAAAATGCTTCCAGTACCAGCGTTTCGGTCACTCAAAAGCCAATTAACCGTTACTTGTGCTCACTGTTCAAAAAACAGTCTAGAGTATTGAGATCCAAAAAATTTAGTAAACTTTGGAGGCAAGAATACATCCTTCTCTGGAAATTGTGAACAATGGAAATTAGGAAATCATATAATATCAATTAAAGTAAAAGAAAACATATTCTATCCAGAGGCCAGAAGAAAGATGTTGGTTCTAAACCCCTAAACATGGAATAAGCTGCGCAGTTGGTGTACAAAAACCATTTTGTGAAAACGGCTCATTCACTAACTGTAAAAAAGGAAAATTAAAAACAAATCCCATCTACAAAATTTTATAATCTGAAGCAGAAATGTCTACCACCAATACTCCAGAATCTAGGCAAAAGGAAACACTAAAACAAAATCCAAATCCAATAAATGTCTTAAGCTGCAGTTTTTAAAATGGGGCCTATCTATGTACCAAATTTTAAAAATTCCTATTGCTTACATCTATTAATTTGAAATTCGCAAATTGGGTTGTCGTTCACAAGGTCTTAACATCTATTTTTCCTGGAGCACCCAGCAATTCCGAATTCATTTCTTCCGAGAAGGAGGATGAAGAATTTAAAATTCGATGCCTCGCCAACCTCCAATTAGTATCCTTACTTCTTTTCAAACAACAAGAACTCCATATTGGGTATCTTCCTTTCTTGGAAATTTCGCGTCATTCGATCTAAATTTAATGATATCAACACAATTTTTAACAAATTTTGTCGTGTCTGCTTAAGTGTTTTAGAAACTTTCTTGGCACCAAACGTTCTCGAAAAAGTGTGTGGCTACAACTGGGTTTGAGAAGATGCAGATATAAGACCTTACAGTTCTGGAGATGTCTGCATCTTGACTTCAGATCTCTATCTTATATTCCCTCTCAATTTACAAACCTCTTCCCAGGCTATGGCCGAACAAGTTCAAGTACGGCGGTTATTTACAGTCTCATGACATACTTAAGCAGAATCTGAACAGCTTAGAGAACCAGATTCCTTCGCCTATTCTATTGGGTGACTAGATCTGGCATCCAGAAACAGATGGGATTACACATAATATGCTCCACTATTTCAATACCACTTCCTTTCCCAACCTGTTGCCGTTACTTAATACAATCTGGAATGAACAGAAGTACCCTTCATAATGGTGGGAAGCTATTGTGATCCCTGTAGTAAAATCCTTTTGATCGAATGGTCAATTTTCTGTTCATATACAAATTGAAGAAATTAAAATGGCTTCCGTTGCAGAGTGGTTTCGTAGAGGTCATTCTACCATTGAAAATCTCCTTTTTTCATAAACCTATATCCACAACGTATTTGTTGAGAGAAATTTGCTTGTCTATATTTTTCGATATAGAAAACGCCGATGATCGTGCTTGGCATTTTGGAATGCTCTCAATACTTTTTAATTTCGGTTGTAGGGAAAATTTGGGCCACCTTTTAGAACTTTTTAAAATCTAATTATAAGAATTTAGGTGAGTGTAGGGAACTTTTACTCAAATTATTTTATTTAAGCTAAGGGAGTCCAACAAGGAAATGTCCTCAGTGTCACGATTTTGAACATATAAATAAAATTTCATCAATTTATCTTCACCTTTACATTCCAATCTTTGTTCACGGTCTGCAGATTACTCTGCCAAGGTAGAAATATGAATATAATTGAACAACATTTACAAACCGCTGTTTAAAATTATCCTGGTGCATACAGCAATGATCACCCTATATCTCTGGAAATTGCCGACGCGCTCATTTTTGAAAGAAAAGTAAACTGCAACTCGATCCAAAATTAAAATTCGAAGCATTCAAATTGCTGTGGTGAATGAAACATGGATTTACTTTGTGCTGCTCGATCTGAAGCTCACCTTCCTTTCACATATCTTATACCTGCGGAAGAAATGATAATTTTTTGTATATTTTAAAAGTGTTCTCGAAAGCATCTTGCAGTGTTGATCCACCGCCTTACTTCATATTTACCGAGCATTAATCGTCTTCCAT
>JAOUZG010000494.1:0-11619 GCA_026289955.1 Argiope argentata
ATCCAGTGCCTTTAAAGTATTATCAAAGTAAATCTGAATGTTTTTTTTGAATGAAAAGCAGTATTTTATATTAATTCAAAATCAGATGAAATTTTGATCCCCCCCTCCAAAGTCCTTAAAAATTGCATGAAAGCAGTAACAGAGATAAAAATAAAGAAAAGGAACAATTTTTTATTTTATCACCGAAATATAAATTGATATTTTCTAAAAATATTTTCCATTACCAACTCAAGTTTCTCAGAAAAATATATCAAAATAGAAAACTACAAGAACCTTCAATGAAGGGTGAATATTGTGATAAATGATTCCAGAACTATTTTAAAATCTCAAATAAAGCATTAATAATAACATGAATTTCCTAATTTTACATGCATATATTATATGTTATGCTCAGTGTATTGTTTCTTATATATTAAAAACTAGCCGCCTTTGGCGACCAGTCGGTTCGCCAATATTAAGGCCGACTAAAGGGTTAAATCATTTTTATGTATAACTTGGTCTCATAATAAATTTTTCAGCAAAATATTTTTAAGCTTCAAATTTCGATAGTCATATAACTCACTTATCCTATTATGTAGGCCTTAAGCAGTCCTATCTTTGAACTCCAAATCTTTCTCTGATTTCCTATCAGTGCACGTAAAATTCAGTTTTAAGTTAAAGTAGAAATGATGGAAGTGCACTTAATATGAAGAAATTTTTACTCAATCCAAGCATGCCTTTAATAAAACTAAGAACTGAAAGCAAAGTAGTCTGAAATTGAATATTTATGTTCAATACAGAAATTGAAACATTATAATTTTTTTTTATAATTTATAAGGTTTCAAGGAATAATTCAGCGAAAATTTCGCAGGTTAATTGAAACCTTCAGTTTTTAATTTTATTTTTAGATGTATATAAATGCTCTCAGTAATATTTTTTTTAGATTTATAAATATATTTCAAAAAATTATGGTTTAAATTCCTTTGGTCTTACAGATTCATCTTTGTAAAATATTCTTAATATTTCAACTTCTAAATAAATAAATAAGCATTTCTATCTTCTTCAAATCTGGCTATTTTATTCAGTTCTGAATATTGCAAGTTTAGAACAATCATCATTATCATAATCTAGACCAATTATTCTAGAGTAACCTTGATTGGCTTCTTCGAGATCTTGATAAAGTGATCTGAAATTGCCAGTTTTTACCGTAATAGTTATATTGAAATTTTCATAGATCCATCAGCTTTGATGATTGATTTAGTTGATTGGATTTTATTTAAGGACTTGTTTAATTAAGGACTTTTGTCTCAAGAATTTATTATTATTTGAGGACTTATTGTCTCAAGAATATTTTGTTAAATATGATTCACAGAGCAGATGATGTATGTAAAAATTTAATTCATCAGCATTTTTTCCCTAAATCTATAATTATATATTTCACTTGGACCAATTGCTAAGAGATTATTTATATCTCTCTCCAAAAAATTAAGAAATTAGATGTTGGGCTCCGATTAAAGAAGATGCCTTGTAGATGTTAAGCCATATTTTCCTTAAACAAAATTGCTTAGTTGGATTAGTAATATGTGTATAGTAAAATATCATAGAAAACGTTTCCATCCATTTATATTCCAAAATTATCATGTTTCATATTTATTTCATTTTATACAGACACGTGCCGAAAATGACATTTTTATATGTTTAATTTGGAATGATATTTGATTTATTTTTTTACGCGTGAGAACACGATATTGTTTTGGTAGAAAGTTTTGATGTCTCTGAAATATGCGGGTAAAAATAGTTTTATATGCTTTTACAAATTTTGCATTGTTAATTATTATATATGCTTGTTTGAAAGAAGATAAGTTTTTATTTCGCATGATTCATTAAAATGCGGAGAAAAATTACAATCACAAAGGTGAATTCTTTGATTTGCACAAAATATCTTCTTCACATTGCTTTTTTGTTCTTCATTTCTTTGAAATGACGTCATTTTAAAAGTTCGTTTCGTTTCTTGCTTTTAAATAATTAATCTCGCTCTCAGAAGATTATCGTTTGGTGCTTTTCTAAAAAATCTTTTTTCAGTTTTAACTGTCGCAGTTTTGTAATATATTTTTATTTTGTATTTTTATTTATCTTAATTCTTTAATTGAATTATTAAATTTGATATTGCAAACGATTTTCACTTGCATTTATTGTTTAAAAAATATCACATTTCCTATTTAATTCATTTCATATAATCACGTAATGAAAATTATATTTTTCTGTTTTAATTTTGGTAGTAATTAACTTTTTTTTTACATCAGAACTTCTAAAAATGTGATGGCAACATTTTATTAAAAGCTGATTTTTTTTTATATCCCCGAGAAGACAAAATTTTATTATTATTATCATTATTTTTTTTGTAAAATGAATTGTTGAAAAAAATGATTAAATTAAATGTTTAAAAATTCATTAAAAGTAGAGTTTTAATTCTTAAGTCAAAACATTAGTACCATTGAAAAGCTAATTCTTTGCGCTTTAACTTGATGCAAAAATCAATTTTGTGCTGTAATATTTTCGGAAGTTATAGTGAAAAAACGTTAAAATTTGGTTTATTTTTAATTAAAATTTTAATTAGAAATTCAAAAAAAGGGCTCCGAGGTGCACATTCTCGGCACCCAAAGTATACATGTACCAAATTTGGTAGCTGTAGGTCGAACGGTCTGGCCTGTACATCGCCAACAGACACACACGCATTGTGCTTTATTATAAGTAAAGAAGATAATTTGTGTCTCCTCTAAATAAGCGTAACATTAGCCAGACTGTGGACTCTTCTATTTCATATCAGAAGAAACCTTTTGTAGCTTACAATTTTTTCCTTAGAATACCTGTGCATATTTTTTCCTAACTCCATACAAAAATAAAAGAATATATCAAGTGGAATCAATTTTAATGTTATAAAATTCCATTTCCATCTAACTTCAAAAAAATAAATTTAAATAACTTAAAAAGGGAATATCTTGATTTATGCCATGCAATTATAAAAGCTTATTTTTCATTAATTTTTATATAGTTTGAATTCGATCATCGTGTTGCTGATTATATATTTTTATCTTGAAAATATTTTCCTAAAAACGAGGATAATAATATCAATAATCTTTCTGCATTATATATCAATATGGACACTTTTTAAATTGTTTCTTTTACCAATACGTAAGAAAACTAACAAAACAGAGGAATACAAAATTTTCGATAATGAACTCTCTAACAATTTATTACATAATTTTTTTTCAGAATTTCCCCAGCATTGCAGTAATAATAAAGATTAAAATGAAATCTGCTGAGCATATTTCAATCATCAATATTCAATCATTCAATTTGTCAGAACATCATTTCTTGAATGGTCAAGCATCACGTGCTCGAGCAAGTTAAATTATATTTTTATTCATTTTAATTGTTTCAATGAATGAGTCACTTTAGTATGGCAAAAGATCCAAAAAATTGTATCGCTTTAATTGTTTTAAAAAATATCACATTTCCTATTTATTTCATTTCATATAATCACGTGCTCAAAATGACATCTTTCTAGACTTTATTTGCTGTAGTAATTAATTAATTTTTTAAAAAAAATCAGAGCTTTTGTAAATGCAATGGTAACACGTTATTAAATGCTGATTTTTTGAGATGTTCGTGTAGATAAAGTTTTTATTTTTCTCCTACAGATTTTCATTGAAGACGGAAACCTCATCCCCAAAACATCATGTTCTGATATGATAAAAATAAAAGTTATAATTTTATGTAATAACTCCAAAAAAATTTTTAAGAAAAAAAAATATATTAAACTGAATAGGTTTTGCAAAAAAATATTTCAAAATCATCTTTACATTTCCATTCTCATCTAGAGGTGGTTTTGAGGGGAGGCGATTTGAACGATAGTATTATGCAAATGTCAATACTAATAATCTTTCCTAAAAGAAGAATCCCCTCTAAATAAAAGATGAACTTTCTTTTATTCTTTTCTGGAATTTTCAAAACAATGGCCCTTTTCAGATTCAAATTTCACTTCTGAAAATGACAGTAAAAAAGCCGTTCAAAATAAGCCAAGGTATTTCTCGAGGGTTTTTTTTGGTTTTGTGGTGTTTTATGGCGCAATAGCCATATTTGGCCATACTGCGCCAAGCAAAAGATTAAATTAGAAAAGCACAGTGAAAGTAAGAAAAATAAAGTTATTTCCATAAGACATGAACTTCCATTACTTCCTCAGGCAGGAAAATATAAAAAGCAGGTATAGAATTGTTTAAAAATGAGTAGAAATCTATATATTAACGGATAAAAAATGATGATACATCTGGATGATAAACTAAACATTGGAAACAAAGGTAAAATGTGCTAGATCTGATTAAAAAGGCAAATAGATCTTAAAAAGTTAAAAATTTTCGGGTGATGTATCTCACCAACTAAGTCTTGTAGAGTCAATGATGTTGAATTAAAAAATCGAATACGATAAGCGTTAAAATTAGGGCATTCAATTAAAATATGATTCACAGTAAAATCGATATGACATCGAGGACAAATCGGTGGTCTCTCTCCGATGCGTAACCGATGCGTAAGATGTCGATGCGTAAACCGAGTATGCCCCATGCAAAGGCGCGTCAATTTGACATCAGGACCACACATGGGCAACACTGGCCACAAACAAATAGAGGGCTTAATATTATGCAGTTTATTATATATATGTTTATCCCACGTTTCTTGCCACAGAAGAAAAATATGTTTTGTTATTAAGTTCTGAATATCGCAGTATGGTAACTCATAATGACAAAGGGTAGAAGCGATTTTAGCAGCATGATCAGCCTGCTCATTTCCAACTATTCCAACGTGACCAGGAATCCAACAAAATAAAATATCAAAGCCTCTATGGCGGAGAGATTGCAATAGTTCCAAGATCTTAATTGCAACTGGATGAAAGTTAAAATGGCGGAGAGTTTCAAGAGAGCTCATACTATCCGTGTAAATACAAAACTGACGTTGCACTGAAAAGGAAATCTTTCCCAGAGCATAGAAAATCGCCAGTAATTCTGCAGATAAAACTGAAAATGATGTATGAATACAGAAACTGTGTATTTCATCATCAAATACAACACTGCAACCAACATGTCGGTCCGACTTAGAACCGTCAGTAAATATAGGGGTATAGGAGGCATACTGTGTCCGATGGAAATTAAAAAGCTGTTGGTAAACAACTGGAGCAGTTGTAGCTTTATTAAAAGTCGATGAAAAATTTAAAAAGAAAAACTGAGGAATCTCCCAAGGTGGGAATATTTGAAAATCTATTGACTGGGCATTAGAAAACTGGAGTCCCGAATCATGAAGTAGGCTTTTGATTCTCTCGCAAAATGGAAGAATGTGAGATGGTCGAGCATTGTAAACTCTTCTAAGGGTAACCGGAATAGTCATTTGAGTTACTGGATGAGTTTGGAGGCTCTGCGCTCGGATGTAGTACTGCAATGCAAGTTTTCTTCGGCGCAAATACGAGGCATATTCGGAAAGTAAGTACCGTTTCATTATACTGCCGCTGCAGCACTGCGATCGGCGTTCTGCGCATGCGCACTAGTCTTCCTTGTTCACTGACTCTCAACTGACGCCATTTTGGACGCTGTAGGTTGTGTTTCCAGTTCGCTGTGCTTGTTTAAAATGTTTAAGACAATTACTGATCCCGCCGACTGTGAGATTCGTTCTGTTATCCGTTTTTTAAACGCAAAAAATGTGAAACCGGCTGAAATTTACCGTGAAATTAAAGAAGTGTATGGTGAAAACGCGATGAGTGATGGAATGGTGCGGAAGTGGGTTAGAATGTTTAGTGAAGGTCGAAAAAATGTTCACGATGAGGCTCGGAGTGGTCGGCGTTCTCTTGTCAATGACGATCTGATACGGAAAGTTGATGAAAAAATCAAAGAGAACAGACGATTCACAATAACGATACTTTCAGACGAATTTCCACAAATTTCACGTACTGTGTTGTACGGAATTGTTGTTGACAAATTAGGCTATCACAAGCTGTGTTCTCGATGGGTTCCGAAAATGCTTACTGATGGTCACAAAACCAAGCGACTTGGCAGTGCTTTGACATTTCTCACACGGTACAGTAATGAGGGTGAGGACTTTTTAAGACAAATTGTGACTGGTGATGAAACTTGGGTTCGTCATTTTACGCCTGAATCCAAACAACAATCATTGGAGTGGAGGCACACACAATCACCAAAAAAACAAAAGTTCAAAACGACAATGTCAGCACAAAAAATCATGTGCACTGTGTTCTGGGATAGGAAAGGGGTTTTGCTCACAGAATTTCTCCCCAGAGGTGAAACAGTTAATGCCGCACGATATTGTGAAACCTTAAAAAAAGTACGGCGAGCAATTCAGAACAAACGCAGAGGAATGCTGAGTAAAGGAATCGTGTTGCTCCATGATAATGCTCGGCCCCATACTGCTGGAGCCACTCAAACACTGATCCAACAGTTTGGTTGGGAGCAGTTTGACCACCCGCCGTACAGCCCGGACTTGGCACCATCTGACTACCACCTGTTTTTGCATTTGAAGCGTGAGTTAGGTGGTAAGCGCTATGGATCCGGCGAGGAGGTTAAAAATGCCGTGCAGTCGTGTTTATCATCGTTGGCGGCAAGTTTCTACGAGGAAGGCATAGGAAAACTCGTCACTCGCTACGACAAATGTTTGAACATTGGTGGAAACTACGTAGAAAAATAGTTTAAGGTTTGGTCTTTCATGTAATAATAAAATTTGTTTGAAAAAAAATGTTTTGTTCTATTTATTAAAAAACGGTACTTACTTTCCGAATATGCCTCGTACAAGGGCAGCTGGTGAAAGATGACGTAAAGGCTTCCAGTTGGCGAAGTGCGGAAAGCTCCGGAACACACTCTAAGGGCGGAATGATGCACAGTATCCAGACGGCGAAGTGCAGTACGGTTGGCAGTACCATATACAAAACACCCATAATCAATCTTAGATAAAATTAAGGCTTGATATAGACGGAGTAAGGACGTGCGATCGGCACCCCAAGATGTACGAGAAAGTACTTTAAGGATGTTCAGTGGTTTCTCGCACTTCTTCCGAAGATGTGTAATGTGCGAAAGAAAGGTGAGTTTCCGGTCGAAAAGTATTCCCAGAAACCGTATTTCTTTAACGACAGGAATGAAATCATTGCGTATACGGATTGAGGGGTCAGGATGAATGCCTCGCTTTCTGCAGAAATGTACACATTTACTCTTTTCAGCAGAAAGAGTGTGGCCATTTTCATCACACCAAGCGACCAATTTCTTAACTGTATTTTGTAGTTGCCGTTCGATCAAGTTCATATTACAGCCCTGGCAAGAAATCTGAAGATCATCCACATATAGATTTCCTTGGACAGTTGCTGGTATTTGATTTAATACGTCACTAAAATGCATGATAAAAAGTGTGACACTGAGAACGCTCCCTTGTGGAACGCCCTCAGCCTGAATAAAACGATCAGAATAAAATTTTCCCATGCGTACCCGAAAAATACGAGATGATAAGAAGTTTTTTTTATAAAGATTGGCAAGTGACCTTTCAAACCCAAGTTAAAAAGTTTTCGAAGTATTCCATAACGCCAAGTACGATCATACGCCTTCTCTATGTCAAAGAAGATTGAGACAAGATGGTTTCGTCTCACGAAAGCATTGCGAATATGGGTCTCGAGTTGTACTATATTATCAATAGTGGATTGGCCTTTCCGAAACCCACTTTGCATTAAAGGAATGTAACCTCGTTTCTCCAATTCATAAACTAGTCGGGCGTTGACCATACGTTCAAGCGTCTTGCAAAGAACACTAGTTAGCGCAATCGGTCTGTAGTGCAAAGGGTTAGCAAAATCTTTGTTCGGTTTCAGAATGGGAATCACAAACGCTTCTTGCCACTGGTGTGGGAAATTTTGCTCACTCCATACTCTATTAAACAAATGTAGGAGATATGCGAGAGAAGACACATTCAAGTGACGAAGCATATTATAAGTGAGTCCGTCTGGAACAGGACTTGTATCATGAGCTTGGGATAGAGCTCTCTTCAATTCAAACATTTTGAACCCACAATTATACGAATGTGAGCGTTCAGTTTGAAAATTCAAAGAGAGCTGTTCTTCAAGATTTTTTTTTTGCTATGAATTTAGAACTATATGATTCGACAGCGGATATTTGTGCGAATGTTTGTCCAAGAATATTGGCGATATCTAATGGAGAGGAATATGTTCTATTTCTGGTTTTCAGTATAGGAAAAGAAAATTCTTGATAAATTCCGTTAGCTGCCTTGACTTTTCTCCACAATTGCTTACTTGAAGTACGAGATGTGATCAAAGAAATATATTCTACCCATGATTCCCTCTGACGACAGCGACGAATGCGACGTGCAAGGGCTTTAGCTCTCTTAAAAGCGACTAAGTTCTCTGTGGTTGGGTACCTTCTAAATTTGTTCCAAAGCCTTTTTTGATTCCTATAACTATCGCGGCAAGCATCGTTCCACCAAAATTTACGGAATTTTCTACAGTGTGATGAACTTTTAGGAATGGTACAATTAGCGGCATGTATTAAACATTCGGTGACTTTTTGAACTGCTTCTATGATGTCTGGAACATCGATCATACTTTCAGTAAGCATGTTGAGAGAAATGGATCCAGTCTGCCCGCTGGAATACGAAACGTTGAGGACAATAAGTCCCTCCATCTCTATCAGCATGGGAGACAATAATAGGAAATGATCGCTATTGTAAAGGTTATCACTATCAGTAAAGGTCAATAATGGCAGAATTTCTGGTGAACATATTGCCAGGTCAAGGTTATGAAAGCTACGTGTGGGTTCATGGAAGTATGTTTTTCTATCGTTATTGAGCACACAGAGAGAGCTGTTTGAAATAAACTGCTCAATCTGCCGCCCACGAGAGTTTGTGCTATCAGAACCCCACAACGTGCTATGTGCGTTTAAGTCCCCAAGTAAAATGAAAGGAGAAGGAAGCTGGTCCACTAGGTTGTCTAGATCCTGTTGTTGAATGGTATTGTGAGGTGTCAAGTAAATACTACAGACTGTAATCAGTGTTCGAATATGAACTTGAACAGCTACAGCCTGTAGAGGTTTATGCAAAATAATAGGTGTGCTTGGGTAAAGATTTGATGTGAAGATACAGACACCACCAGAACTGCGCCCACCAGTGTCTGCATCATTACGTACACAGTTGTAGCCACGTAATTTTAAAGGAACATTGGGTGTCATGAAAGTTTCTTGAAAACCAAAACAAACAGGATGAAATGTGTTGATAATGCTTTCAACGTCCTGAAGTTTGGACCGAATGCCGCGACAGTTCCAAGAAAGGAAGGTACCCATTAAGAGAGAGGTTTTGGAAAAGAGTTATTGGAAGCAACGACAGGAGTTGCAGACATATCGCAACTCATATCAAATTCATTTTCATCCTCAGAAGGATGCAGTTTCAGATCGGGGGAATTTGATTTACCACCAAAAAACGGATGTTAAATCCTTGTGGGCTATGCCCCGATTCGCAAGTCCTAAAGCTACTGAATTTTTCAAAGAAGATTTTTGTAGTTTTGCGGATAGATCTTTCTGCGTTTGACCACGCTTTGAAAGTTTCAACTTCAAGGATTTTTTAACTTTAATTTTTGATTTAGGTTTAGCTGGCATGCCAGTATCAGATGTGCTGTTAAGTGATTGTTCTGTATCGGAGTCGGATGATTTTTTAGTTATTTTTGTGCTCTTGGTTGTTTTTGTACAATTTGGACACAAACAATTGACACAGAAGGATTTTTGCAAAGCAGATGAATAGCTCAAACCAGGAGTGGGTGTTTGCGCCAGAATTTTCCGCCTGGCTTCAGAGTAAGAAATGTTTTCTTTAATTTTAAGAGTTATTATTTTCTTTTCAAGCTGCCAGCGTTCACATAGCCGAGAGTATGACGCATGACCACCACCACAGTTCACACACTTTTCGGGTGCAGAACATTGCTGGCTATCATGGCCTTTAGAAGCACAGCGGGCACAAGTGGCTGTCCCACGGCAATTAACTTTAGAATGGCCATAACGTTGACAATTAAAACATCTCAAGGGGTTAGGAATATATGGTCTGACAGGTAATTTTATATATCCTGCAAAGATGAAGTCTGGTAATTTCGGTGTTTTAAAAGTTAATATATGATGTTTCGTGTCAAGAATATTTCCATCTCGCCGGATAGAAATACGGTGGACTTGAGTGACACCTTGAGATTTCAATTCAGATAAAATTAAATCTTCAGGGAGGTTCAACATTTCTACACAAGTGATAACACCTTTAGATATATTTAATGATTTTTTGGGGGCTGACACTGACAAGAATTGTTGACAAATTTTTTAATTTTTGAATTTGGTGAGCTTGCTTAGGGGAATTAATCTCTACCAGCAAGTCACCAGAACGCATCTTACGAATAGATGTTACGTCACCAACTGTTACTGTAATTGCTTTCTGAACTAAAATTGGTGATACGCTTTCAAATGTTTCCTTTTTATCTGAAATACGTTTAATTACAAAATATTTATGAAAATGATTATCAAGATTCGTAGATTGAGGTACAAAATGACGCCCACTGAAGGGACCCTTTTTTCGAGGAGCCATACGATATTAACCCTTCAAGCGGCTGGAACGTAGAAAGTCGCTCCAAGGTGTCTCTTGAAAACCGGCAGGAAAGTAGAAATCCTCTCCAACGTGTCGCTTTAAAACCGCCAGGAACGTAGAAAGTCTCCATCCGCAAATATCTCTTAACACGGCTTCCCCGTAGAAAGTCGCCATTGCTTTCCCCCCGTAAGTGTAATAAACGAGGTGGGAGATCGGCTTGTTAGAGCTCATTTTCTGGTTTCCGCTGGCTGTTAGAATGCGGGTGGTCCCTCCAATTAGGGGAATAGGAAATCCCCCCTGAGAATAGGACATCACTTTCTTGTAAGAATTCGCGATAACAGGACCGATTGGTGATATGAGCTGTATACTTCATTCTTTCTTTCAATATTTCATTTCGAATCCAAGAGAAAACTATTATACTTATTACAGATAGGGAAACTCTCATATTTACATGCCATAATTATGTATAATAGTTTATTCAAAAAAAAAAAGAGAGTTTTCAAAAGCGGGTTTGATATTTCTGTATTTGTCTAATGAAATATTAAAAAATCACGTTTGAACTGTTAATAATACTTTTATTAATAAAAAAAAACCTTATATATTTATTTATAAAAAACCTTATCAATTTGTTTTCATCCCAATTAATAAGCGACAAAAATTTTTATAAATAAATGTCATTGTAACTATTGCTTAAACTTTGTATGTAGAATTTGGGCAAGCATTTACTACGCAAGGGAAGACAAATTTGAAAATTTTTGGATATAATTATTTATTTATTGTTGACTTTTTAAACTTAACTTTAGTAAAAATGTTGTTAATTCTTTTTATAAACGCTTTTATTTAATGTATCTAGATAACTATAGTTCTTTTTTTTACTGTTTAATATTATTTTTTATTTTACTAAGTTAATGCATGCGTTATTTACTACTTTTGCGCAAATCATATTTTTCTTTCTTTTAGGGAGGAGGGGGGCAGATGGAA
>JAOUZG010000498.1:0-22776 GCA_026289955.1 Argiope argentata
GAGAGAGAGAGAGAGAGAGAGAGAGAGAGAGATCTGAAATTACGTTGTCCCCCGTCGCACATTTTGTGAAATATCTCTCTCATTAATCGAATAAATTTTTATTTTCATCAATAAGGAATAAAAATATAATTTTAAAAAATCGAACTAAAGACTTTGGTGATACCTTAACTTTTCAAACCTTCTTGAATTTGAAAATTTTATTTTTGATATTTTATCTGTCTCTCTGTGACAAAGATAACATAAAGATCTTTGAGTTACGCTAATAGTAAATGGGCTTTTTCTGATTTTTAAACATCTATTAAATTTTGAGCGAAATTCATTCAGGAGAGATGCCATTCAGGGGTCGAGTACAAATAATTGTGATCGTTACAAAACTAAAAGAATTAAATGTATAAAAATTTAGTGAACCGATTTAAAATTTTAAATGTAAATTCCCATCATTTTTGGAACCAAATCCATGAAGGGAATGTCTGTCTGATTGTCTGTATATTCACAAGCATATAAACGCGATAGTTCAAAAAAAATCAATGATTTCATTACTTTCACAGACAATCTGCACATAAGATGACGATTAAAGCATTTTCTAATTAAACTACTACCTGGTACAACGAAGTGATAAAAAAATAATAAGTACGTAAAATAATAAGTATAATTAGTATATAAAAAATTATTTCTTTCATTTTTATGATTGAAATTTCAAAATATGAATGTTGTTTTCAATTTTATTTAATGACTTGCTCGTAAATTAACTTATAAAATTTAAATGAATTTGTTCTAATACATTTTCAATAGCCAAATTTGCTAATTAAAACTTCGAATAATAGTTTTTTTTTATGTATACGTCGTTTTAAGTCCAAAACATGAACGAGAACATAGAGGAAGCCGGTCTCCTGGAATAGGGTCGCGCGTCTTTCCCCGAGAGCTGGGCGTCCCAGGTTCGAGTCCCGGATCGGGCCTGGTTGTTCCTCTGTGTTCTATTTGTATGGTGTATGAATGTGCCCCCACCCCTATAAAATGGGGCAGTGCAAGCGACTGCGTTGAGTGGGTAATTAAGTCGTATTCTTGGCCCTAGTTAGCGCTACATGAAAACAAGAGACGCTCTTTTCGGCTTAAAATTGGCTAATGCCTTGGCGAAGCTTGCTCATGGCAAGTGCCACTAACAACAACAACAGAGTAAAAACGTTTTAATAATGCCAAAACTCAATGGCATTCATAACATGGGAGGAACTTTAAAAGAATCTAAAAGTGATAAGCTAAACTAATCATATTATATCTGCTGAATTTAGCTTATCATTTTAAAATTATTTTAAAGTAAAGCTTAAATTCTTTTAAAGTATCATTTTAAAATTCTTTTAAAGTATTTTTCTAAGCTAAACTAAGCAAATTATATCTGCTGAAGGCTGGGACGGCCTGGTTGGTACAGCGTTGGACTCGTACTCCTTAGGTTATGGGTTCAATGCTCACCGGCCAAAAAAATCCCCGTGTGTAATGGTGGCTTGCGCTCATTAAATCTGTTCGTGGTTGCAAAGTCCTCCATGTCGAGTGTAATATCACTGGTGGTACTGGGTCAGAGGTGCTCGTTCTCTGTTCCAGGTTTAAATTATGATCTGAGATGAATGAATGAATGAATTTGCATGAATGAAGTCCGCCCACTAAGAAGGGTTATGACGTGTGAGTATCTAAGTCGTACTCTTGGCCCTAGATGGCGCTACGTGAGAAACAAAGAGACGCATTTCTTAGGCTTAAATTCTGCTGATCGTATCATCCGGGGCTTGCCCATGGCAAGTGCCATTAGTCACAACACACACATATCTGCTTGAATCATAAGGCTTTTAATTAAATAAAGATATAGGCCGGGTAAACTCTACAGTGGTTTCTGTGCCATTTTTCCTGTCGTCTCTGAGCAGGTTCCTGAAAAATAGAATTTTCATTTCAGAAAAATAGCAGCGATTCTTCCAACTCCAGCTCCGGAGTTTATTCCATTTCCAGCCAAGTGGACGAGAAAACCGCCAACAAGGCGAGCAGTGAGAAGCCTGTTCTGGATGCTGCCAACACGAAGATACGACCCAAAAACCAGAGCACCCAATCCATTTCGCAGAGCATCAAGAGCATTGCTGCTCTCTACACCAATCCCGTGTACGTGCTCATCAGTTTCTGCATGTCCACCTACATCATCATCTTCATCCCCATCCTCACTGTCATCGTCGATTACAGCATAGACAAAGGAATTCCGGAATCCAACGGAAAATATCTGATCAATGCCATGGCTATTGGAGATTTGGCTGGTAAGTGACTTGAGTAAATTCTTTTGTTTGATGTCGAATGCGGGACTTGGATAAAGAATTTCTTATGAAGAATATACATTTATATAAAAAAGAATCACTTATTCTGTGGAATCATATGTTCATATTTTCTTTATTGATTCCAATTACAGAAAAAAATTCATTGAAAAGGCTTTTCTAAGTATTATTAACACTAAATCAATTGTCAAAGACAGACTCTTCAACCCGCCACGAAGACACGCAGATTAACCCTAAAATTGAATGACCTGACTGCCGCAACAAAAACAAATGTGGGAACGAGGCCTAATGACCATCACCGGCCACGGTACAATCCTTCCAATAGGAAGGACATCCCGTCATCGATGGGAGGAATCCAACCCCCCACTTATCAGTGCACCTACTAAGGGTGGCGAGATCCAACTACCATACCGAAGCATCTCATCCTCAATTACGAGATACTTCCCCTGGAAGATTACTAAATCGGATAAAAATATCCACTAATAAACAAAGCATCAATGTGTTAGTCAAAATTATCTATTATATTTATTCAACGCTTTGCTTATGGGGCTTCAAAATATTAGAAATTCTCTGAAGATCTCAGCTACCAATGACTTTATTCACTCAGAGGTGAGATGCGAAAGAAATAAAGAAAGTATAATCCAGCACAAAAGTAGACTTAACTCTCACCATATGGGCAATTGCCATGACTTATATATGGAAATTGAAGGCCACGTCTTCCAAAAATATCATTTCATAAAAATAACTTTTATATTGTCTTAAAACTTAAAGAATTATCTCCTTAATGATATTAGTTTTCTTTATTTTTAATAAAATTTCTAAATTCAATACTCCGTCTTCAATTATAATAATATTCAAATATGATAATGTTATGAAAATTATATCAAGAACGATGTGAAGATGCAGATAAAATGGAAACTTTAATTTCTTCGAAGAGTGTATTAAATACACACAACACAAATTGCAAATACACGGCAAATTAACGCCATCCAATGCGCTAATTAAGGGCAACAGCAAAGCTCTTGTTAGAATGCACTCTAAAAAGAAAAGAGGTTCTCTCAAGCCAAACCAACTACTTCAGCTCACTCTCTCCGAAATGACTTAGCTCCTCCCATGCCGCACCTTATACAGTGTTTCTCTAAAATGGGAGGGACAAACAATTGGAATGTGTGCAATAGATTTTTTTGTTGAGTGTTTTGCTTTTTTCTGAAATTTTCACTGTCTTTTTTTACCAATATTGATTTGTTTTATAGAATTTCAACATGCATAGAATTCCCTGATAAGTATTTTTCATTATTTGCAATCACTTTGATCCAGAAAATGCTCTCAAATAGTTCATTAAAGAGATTTTTTTCAAAAATTTATCTCCATAGGTAGATAAATACCTTACAGCACGTTGTCAAAGTTTAATTCCTTTATTTTTCAGTCATATAAAATATCAAAATGAAATTTAAAAAGAATAAATGGTTTTCACATCCAGGATTTAAAAACCTAAAGTGGCCGCCAAAGTTGGCAAGTTTAAAATATTGCAATTAGTAGCTAATTTCTAGGCTGTAGTTAATAAGTCCTGTCTTGCAACGAATAAAATTGTTTTCCGCTTCAAAATATGAACTGGTTCTGCGTGAATCAATGTAGAAAAGATTCCTAATAAAAAATGCTTTATATATTCGCGCGTCATTGAAATGAGTATCCGCATTCATTATACAGGGTGTTCATTAATTACTGTCGGTGTTACTGTACCTCATAACTTTCGAATAAAAAATATTACGCAAAAGCCGATTACGTATTCGTAAATTGCAACTCAAAGAATTTCACGTGGCAACAATGCGACCTTAGCGCATTGGCAGTCTGGGTAATTATGACGTCATAAATAAAAAGGGCAACCGTGCAAGAAAAAGCAATGTGTGTATTGTAGATTTTCGAAACTAAAGCAGTCATCACTACTCAACGTCACTTCAGGACCACATACAAGAAAGGTCCTCCTTCGGATAATTCTATCAGACGGTGGTTAACATAATTTCAGGAAACTGCCAGCGTTCTGCACCAAAAGAGAGCGGGAAGACCGAGCACTTCCCACATTGGGGCATGATTGTACGCGACTTTTCAGACGAGAACTTTCCCGACAGATGGTATGGAAGAGGTGGACCAATCCCATTGCCTCCGAGATAAGAGCACTGGACTTCTTTTTATGAGGGTTCGTCAAGAACATTGTGTACAAGACCCCTGTGTCCTCCCTTGATGAACTGAGGCGCAGAATTGTTACTGCGATTCAAAATGTTACCCCACAAATACTGGAGAACACTTGGTGGGAAATCGAATTTCGTCTCGATATGTTACAAGCCACGATGAGCAGCCATGTGCAAATTCATTCATCTTTTTAAATATAATTAATAAAATTCTTTGAGTTGTAATTTACAAATACATAATCGCCTTCAGATGAATGCCTACAAAAGCTTTACACTTAAATGTCATTAATAAAATTCGTTGAGTTGTAATTTACGAATACGGAGTCGGTCTTTGCGTAATATTTTTAATTCGAAAGTTATGAGGTACAGAAACCCCCGACAATAATTAATAAACACCCTGTAGAATAATTATCACAATTTTCTTATTTGGATCTCAAATTATGGTATAGTATTACTCTGGTTGGAAAGCAACGTGATATTAATTTGAAAATTATTTCATTATTGTCGAGGATAGAACTTCATCAAAATATCTATTTCTAGAAAATAAATTGATTTTCACATATGTGTATAAAAAGGGGATATTGAAAATTCTATACTTATCGTTCATTACTTGTTCTCATTTTTTGCAGGGCGACTGTGCTTCGGCTGGGTGACGGACAAAAAACTTATGACGATTCCTGCCTTCATGACCCTGGTCCTAGTCTTGGAGGGCATTTTCATTGCCCTCTTTCCCTTCGCCATGACCCTGACCACTTTCATGATCTTGCTGATTCTTTACGGCATGACGGCCGGTGCTATTCTTGTCCTATTTCCCGTCCTTGTGCTGCAGTACGTGGACTATAACTCTCAGTCTGTGGCTATGGCCTGTGTAGGTTTCATATCTGGAATCGTTTCATTTGCCATTCCACCCATGATCGGTAAGAAAAGGTTTTAATGTTTGTTGTATATGTTGTTTGGTAAATATCGTAATCTAAATCTGTTTTCCGATATTTAGCAGACGATTTCATTTTCAGACATTTTATAACTGACACTATTTTTATTTTAATTAAAATATTAGTAAAAGTTAAAAGCAAACGATTTTATCTTTGGTAAACATGTTTTATTAATTTTATTTTCATTTTTTTGGTATAATATTTTATGATCCATTATAAACCTATTGGAATCTGGCAATGCCTGTAATACCTTATATATTTCAAGTTCAAGTCGATGGAATTCTAAAATGCTTGGAGTGTTATTTTAGTTTTAAGAATTTAAGACGCTTTGCAAGGTATAGTTTGAAGCTTAAGAAAACGGATAGTTTTCTAGAAAACATGCAAAATATGTGTTTTACATTTCAAAATAATTAGCTGGACTTAATTTTAAAACAAAAAAAATGGTACACCAGGGATATATCTCGAATGTGAAGCTACCGTATGATTAATAGCGCTTATTTGACAGCATTAGAACTGCGTTGTTAAAGTTTCCATAACCGTGCCTCCTTCTGGTGGAACTTTCTTCTTGGTCATCTCTCTGTCTTTCGATTTTGTATGGTTTTCAGCCACAAACAATCATCTTTTCACTGGCAGTCCGGTTCTCCAATTTATTGCATTTTCGGATTGCGCAAGGTTATGATTGCAGTTTTCATTTTAAAAAATCAGAGTTAGTTCTTATCTCAGAAGCATCTGTGTCATTAGAATAATCGATTCAATCGTATATATTGCAGCTATACAACAAAATCGAGTGTTATATAATTGTATATTTTATTACTGTCGTTTAAACACTATATTAACTTTTAAAATTTTTGCTTATTATATTTTGTTTGTTGATGTTAGTAAATTAATTTCTCAGGTCTAAATATTTGTATAGGTTGGTCAATAAAACTTAAAGTGCGTGCCATTTCAATTTGTTTTTCAGAAGCACGCAATACAAAAATCAGATGTATCTATTTCCGTTTAAAATTTCGGTAACTTTATTTATATTTTTCCTTTTTTCCTTTTTTAGATAAATTTTGTTCTAATAAAAAGTTTTTTATATTTTTTCGGGAAAAATAATAATTATCACTTAATATAAAGCCGTCGATATTTCTCACCAAATTTAAAGGCGTCGCCAATGAGTTTCTAAACCGCCAATAATGGCAAACTACCGCCATTATTTTAAAAATTGTGCAAACCTGAACTATCGATATTTTGTTGGTTTCGCAGAAGATCATTAAGCGCTTGCTCTGTTCTGATTTTTTTTTGATTCGTTAAAATGATTAAAATTTGAGATTTACCTGCCAACGAAAAAGATGCAGTGACGTATTTCAAAAATTATGGAATTTTTCCATCTAAAACTACGTGTTTGAATGGACATGAGATGAGATTATACGTGAAAAGGGACAAACAATGGCGGGTTAATGTATCTAAGAATGGCGGGTTAATGCCACCTAAGTAAATTGACTAGAGGTGGTTGGAGATCGTTGGCAGACCAACGATCTAATACGTAAGTACCGAAAAACTATCATTTAGTAACAAAGCCAGTATTTCTATAATATTCTGAGCAGATTACTTAAAATATTTAATCAAATAGACTCCATAATTATCTAATTGAGATATTTTTTTGTTATTATCATTTTTTAAATTATTTTCTTAGTAGCTATTATTTTTATCATCTTTTAATATGATGACTTTGCATTCTCAAAAGTGTAGATTAAATTCGATTTTATGATTTCATGAGACATGCTTTTTCATTTTCGCAGGACATTTCAGAGATAACGTCGGATCCTACGACGGAATGTTCTATTTGACCGGAGGTGTATCCGTTTTGTCGGGAGGGCTGTGGCTTTTGGAACCCATAGTGGTGAATTATTACTACAACAAACAAGGGAAAGACAACGACAGTGACTGCATTGTCAAAAACAACTTCAAGACGCTTGAGAACGGAAACGAAAAGAAACCAAGCTGATCGTGAGAGACGTCCAGAAGGAAAATTCACATTCATGCGCCACAGTAGCGAGAAGCATTAGCAGCTTTCGCAACATATATTGATGACTGTCCATTATAATTCCCTACATCGTTGTGTCATTACTTTTTTCAATTACTACTTTTAAGAAGAGATATCATATTCATGCCTAGATGAAATAACCATATCAAGGGAAGATTATGTATATATATATATATATATATATATATATATATATATATATATATATATATATATATATATAGTAGAATCATCTGAGTTTGTCATCATATTTCTTTAGATAGTTTGGAGTTTAATGAAATTTTAAGACCTGTTATAAAGAAATTCAATTTTAAAAAAAGCAAGCAATTTTCATTGAATTCAAAATTATCTGTGAAAACGTAGAAAAAAAAAGAGTAGACGGAGTTAAAATAGCTTCCAAAAATATTATCTAAAAATACCACAGTTAAAAATACCAATCGGTGGCCAATAAAATTTAGAAAAGAGAAATTTACAACAGATAAAAGAATGTGAACAAGACTTTCAATGAGTGTAGCTTTTATAGAAGATGCACAAAATCTCTTATATAAATGAATAACGTCTCCAAATATCTCTAATATAAACATCACACAATGTACATATTATTTTTACAAGCACCAGGCATATATATTTTTAACATATTAGTAATTTAAATGAATTTAATAACATTTTGCTTTCAGTTTAAAGATCGTGAGCATCAGAAAAAAAGAAATTAAGGAAAGTCAAATTTGATTATGGCGAAGAATAGGATCTGAATCTGTAATTATTATTTCTTATCCTGATTTTTAAAAATCGACTTTTTTTATTTAAACACTCTACTACTTAAAGTTCGTTCTATTCTATTAAGAAATTATTTTAGTTTACTTTACCATCTTTTATAATTTCGCCAAATAATGTCATCCAATTTTGTGTTATTCTAAGACGTATCCTCATAATCCCTGTATTTAACATTCCCCTTCCTCCAATTTGCATATTAATTACATTTTCTTTGAATCCAAAATTATTTTTCTGATATATCTTGATTCTATCTAATACAATTTTGCTGACGAAATTTTACATATATTCTATTACTCTATTTTTCTATTAAAATTCTCGATGTATATCATATTATGTATACTAAAGATTACTTTTTATATTATTTATTTGGAATACTCGTTTTCTTTGTTTAAACTGTATTATGTATCTGGAATTTGAGATATTTTAGAATGTCCTTGTGTAGATATTTTTGCATTTTTGTACATTTTTTTTGTTACATGAGCTTTTCTGTGTATAAAACTTAAGAATTTTCCAATTTATTAAAATATTTTAATTAAGAATGATATTTTGTAAAGTCTTTTCAAGTAGTTATTTAAGATGTGCTTATAATGCTTGTATCTTTGATGACTTTTTGATTTTTAAAAAAGTTATCGAATGTAAATTAAAAGTTACAAAATTTAACTTACCTGAAGTAAATATTTAAACTGTCAATAAAATATATTTTTGGAAAATTTAAATAAATAAAATTGATTCTTTAATGAGATTTTTAATCAAAAATTAGTCAAAATAATAATTTGTTTTTTTAAAGACATAGAAGTATATTATTGGGCAAAATTTTTCCACACTAGTTTAAATATTCAAAAAATAAGCTTTCAAATACATAAAAAAAGCCTCGATAAATTCACATGTTTTCCTGTTCAATATGTTTTTTCAAATTTTCATTGCAAAAGCGTTTGTATTTAAATGCTACGACATTAAATGCATTTTTGTGTACATGCATGCGGTTACAATTATACAATGAGGAGTGTATTTTAAAAATAAAATAAATATTAACAAAACAAGCTTAAAATGATATTATGTTGCGATGATCTAAATAAAAAGTCCTGAATCTCTTTTATTTATTTATATTTTATTTTAGGAGAAAAATTATCATGCACGGAATGAACAGTCGTGAAAAATAATATAAGCTGAGTTATCATGTGAGAACATGATGTTGTTTGGGTTTGAAGATTTTGAAGTCACAAAATACGTAGGCAACAAATTGGCGATTGATCGCTTTTTAGGAATCCATTTTTTTCTTTTGGGGTAATTAGAAAATAATACAGAAGGTTGTCCCACTTGGAGATTAATTGCCAACTAAAGTTACAACTTGATTTCCAAATTATTCATTCTCTGAATTATTACGAATTGTCTTAATTCTTTTAAGTCATTAACCAGTTTAAACCAGTTTGAAACAATCACAAGACTATCAAATTAGGCATCCGTTGATATTTAGAAAAAAAGTTGGGTTATTTTTCGTCGTGAAATCGGTCGAACTCCTAAAATTTGTTTCAAGTTAGAAATATTAAAAATAGCAGTGCCCTCACGGTGTTTTCCGTGGCATAGCAAAAAGAAAAATTCGCTTTAAACTTAAGTCTAGCCTCATACATGTAATATGTGAATATTACGCAACAACAAACAAAGATAAAAATATAATTATAAATTATCAAAAATAGGTACAAGACAGCTTTTACAGCCCACATTTAGAATTATTTAGACTGTTATAAAAGGTAAAAATATTATATGTCCGTACACAAAACACAGGCGATCATTTCGAGGTTGGATTTCCTTCTTTTCTGCATAAGGAGATTTGAATCGCTGTTCAAAATCAGACGTCAACAAAGAAATGTATCGCATACGCATACCACAGCTCTTGCTATTTGCACATGCGTGGATAGATTAAAATTAAAATTACAAAGCTCCTCTTTTTATTTTGATATGATTTTAATGCAATAAAACCTTCCCCAATAAATGCTCCACAAAATGGTATAAATATCTCCATTATCAGTTAACTATTTCTCAAGCTTTTGTGGTTTTGTGGTTCCAGCATACGGACGCTTTCAGGAGGCTTCATTTTAAACTAGATAGATAGATAGATAGATAGATAGATAGATAGATAGATAGATAGATATAGATATAGATATAGATATAGATATAGAGAGAGGGGGGATTAGGATCAATAGAGGTCTCGTGATTATTTCAAACCAGTTTAAACTAGTCATGACTTAAATTAATTGAGGCAAATGATGACTTAAAAAGTAATAAGTTTACACATGACTTGAAATTTGCGATCGCAGATTTCATTTTTTTTATTTTTCCTAATTCCTTTCGCTTTTAAACCGTATTCATTTGAGACCTGCAACCATATTTGAAACTAAAAATATCTCTGTAAAGTTTGGACTGTGGGTATCACTGTCACATGTCATTTTACAATGTTTATAAAACGCAACTCTCAACAACAAGAACCAATGGGAGTGCCGTTTTGAATTTCCTCGTATACTATCGATTATACGAATTTGTGTACTTTTAAGCATACTCCATTTGTATACGAAGTTATTCAAGTAGCTAAGGAGTATGCGATCTTCGGGGATTAATTATTGAGATAGAGTTAATAAAAAAGTATCAGAAAAATGAAATGTATATTTTGACAAGTTTTTCCGAACAATTGAAACCAAAACGGGCCATAGAGATAACACTGTAATCTCGAAATCACATACAACCCATAAAATATAAAGGAAAATCAATTTACCAAATTTCATCTAATTAGCTTATGACGTATCTTGTTCACAGAAGAAATATACTTTTCAGTTTTAGACATATTATATATACATGGAGACTTATCAAAAGTTCATATTTGAATTTTCTGACATTTCCAATATTATTTTCTCTTGGTATATTTAATAAACGAGTGAACAAAAATTCGTGAATTAGAATTAAAATCTTTGTCCTTTTTTATAGTCCGTACTAAGTAGTTACAATTAAGATATTCGATACTAAACACTGTAAATAAAAATATAAAATCCATATTAAAAATGTCCAGAATTAATTGTACGCATTTAAGATTAGTAAGAACTAAACGACAAAAAAAAACTTTTAATACTGTTAATCTCTTTCTAGTACTCTGCTCTGTCAGTATTTATTATATTTTCATTCATAATTAATATGTATCGTAACTGCCATTAAATTATGATAAGCGGAGTTTTAAATATGCTCTATAAGCTTGTCACTTATTCCCTTATCTTATGGTCAGCTTTTCACTATTTTTATGTCATTCTTTTTTTTCACTTCTTAAATATATACTAACTTCGAAATGTTAGTTCTAAGGTACTGGAAAATAATAGGTTCAGAACCTCTTTGAGTTTGAAAAAAAAATTTATGTCCGTCTGTCTACCTGTGAACATAATTTTAAAATGCAATGATCTGGAGGCAAGGATTACACTGAATTTAGAAATGCCTTTTAAACGGTTGAAAAAGTACAACTGAGGGAAAGTTATCGTTTTGTATATGCTGTGTGGACATGATAAATGAAAAACGTTAGAGCTAAACTGGCTGGTGTTTAGTACATTTTTTTAAATAAAAATATACAGAGTGGTTGCAAAATCTTTTTTATGATAAAAGAAATTACTGAAAAAAAAGCATTATAATTCGCCGTATGGTTGCTCCGATATATTATAAAGATGCATTGAATTCGATTAAAAAATATAAACAGCAACAACAGCGCTTAAAATCGGGAAGTTCCGAGGATTCTCACGATTGCAGAAAATTAACGGAAATATAGAGGGAAAAAAATCCCTAAGTGCAGTAAAATGGAATGAACGCAAAAAAAAGTTGAATATGCTGTCGTTGTTACTAATAACACTTGCCATGGACAAACCCACTGATGGCCTACAGCGATTTTAAGCCCAGTGAGCGTCTCTTGTAGTGCCAGCTAGGGCGCAACTGAATACTAGCTGAGTCGTTCTAGTCAAGTACGACTCAACTACTTCATGGGTCACATTCGTCAGCACAACACGTTTTTACGGGGGGAGGGGGGTACATTCATACACCTCACAGATAGAAATCAGGAGAAAGATGCGCTACCCCTAAGCCAGGACGCTGGTGCAAGTCTAAAATACTGAAAGTGAGCAGGAGGTGTATGTGCAGTAGGAAAAAATCAAGGGAAATGAACAGGAAAGATCGAATTACAGTAACATAAAAAAAGGAAGCCAATGTAAACCCAAACAAAACGCTATCAAAAAATTACCACTCTCGAAAAACACCAAAGGGCTGTAGATCAAAGCTTAGCCGACACAACTAACCTAAAAACAATTTATTTACAGTGTGTAGAAATAAAACAAAACAGCAAACCAATTATTTAAAATAGTTTTGCTGATTAGTCTGGATAAAACAAAATCGAGTGAGTCCATATTCATTTACAATACAGATGTCGACAATCAGCACACACTACGAATGTGTACATTTTCAAAGCTAATTGGAAAAGAACATGTTCAGGAATTTTCTACGTCAGTCGGGGTAACACAATATCGATTGGAAAGTTTTAATTTCCTTTATAATGTTTTGTTTTAATTCAAAAGTACTTCAGAATGAATCCGGAAGATAAATTAATTAACAATGTTTAGTTTTAAATGCATAAAACACTAAGAAAATAAACAGTATCGTCTGAAATAAGCTTTCGAAAATAGGTTAAGCCTAATCTCATTAGTGTGGGGGGAAAAAACTCATATCTTACACATTTGGTGGTGTGTAAAAGAAGATTTTTGCGAGAGATTTAGTTTTTAATTAATAAAAAAAATTAACCACTCTATTAACCGGAATAAGTAGTAGCTTATGTTCTATTCTAGACTGTAATCTATTTCTATGCTAAATTTTGACCAATTCGTTCTGTTGTTCTGGTGTGATTGGCTGGCTTCATCCATCCATCCAAACTTTCATACTTATAATAATAGTATATATTAGTAATCTTTATACTGGGGAGATGACACTTTTATTTGGAAGTACTCTATGAAGTTTTGAGGAGATCGCTCTGTCTTATTTTATACAGTTGCCTTTATTTCTGAAGCCTTTTGTTTCCCTTTAATTTTATGACACCGTTGATTGAAGTTATTAGAGTTGTCCCGAACAATAGTAAAGTAAGTATGAGCTTCCCAGTGAGATGACTTAAAGAGTCGTTTAACCACAGAAATTCATCATTGGTCGTTACATTTGTCTTTTTATTTATAAAACGCTTTGAAATAGATAGATAATTGCCAAATTGTCGGACATTATCAATTTACTAAGAAAAGACATATTGTATCCAGATTATAATTATGACATCACGGTATGAAAGGAAAGGACATTTACATGTTATTAGTATCTTTTATTATTATTATTGCTAAAATCACTGACCATATCAATCTCAAAAGTTTCCAACCCAGAATGGAAGCTACTTCAGAATCTCTCAACAAAAATCTCTCACAATTTGGAAATCAGGATCAAGAAGATATGAATTTCATGTGCTTACTTCCTACAATAATTTGCGTAAGATATCCTATCATTCTAAATAAATTATAATTTCCAAATTCTGTTATTTATTTATTTATTTTTCCTATCTTATGTTACTTTCGAAATATGAATTTGTTTCTGAATTGTATGTTTAGAAGATGATATCAGAAATATCATCATATAATGATTAGCCACTTTATTTTGTATAGACATAACTTTTATGACTATAGCTATCGCCGCAGAGAAGTTAGGAAAGAGAGGGTGTCTCAGAATTCTGTGGGAAATCTATCTATAGAAATTTATACATAGATTTGACGGGAATTTCCAGAGGTCGAAATTCTTACCGATCTTTTAAACAGTTCTCTCGTTTTATTTATTTGCCTGAAAACGATTAAAAGATTTATTGCTTCCCGGAAAATTGCCCGGCTATTTTCAGTCAACAATATAGCAAAACTGGAAGGAGAAAAATCTAGATTTTAAATTATTATGTGAATTTCTTGAATGAATTTTCTTGAATTTTTCGGATATTTACTTTTTTTTAGCTGTATTTAAGATATTGTTGCGCTTTTTAGCGTAGCGGGTTCGGATTGAAGGGATTTTATTTGAGGACAGCACAAACAAATTTATTTACAGCTGTTTACAGGATAATTGATAAAAAAAATTCATATAAAGGCAATCCAGCAGTCAACAGTAACTTACAGCGTTAATGCGTCTTACGCACAATAAAAACAGACTGCAAAACAGCTATCGTATAGCACAGTAACAGTAAATCACAGCGAGCTCAATAACACAGCGTTAACAGCAAACGTAAGCACAGCTCACAAATCCTCCAGTCCAGCGAGACGCTTTTTTCAGAGAAAACTCTCAACTAACTCACTCACTCCGGCTACTCGTCCCTTATATAGCTGAGGAAGCGTGTGCACCGAAACTCGTGAAAATTTTCAAAACAACGCGCGCAATCCAGCGGCTAATAGACTATGCCTTTCGCCAAACCAATCAAGCTGGCGCGAGGCTCCTCGTCAAACGTCGCCATCTTTGGTGCATTTTCGTGCCGCTCGCCCGCTTGTAACAATATGTTTTCGACAGAGGCAAAAACGAATTTCTATTTTATATTAAAAAGATCTATTAAAAAACTTTTTAATAATTTTTGAGATTGATTGGATAATCAAAAGATTCTAACTACTTGCAATATGTTATAATTTTAAAACATTAATTAGCTTTAAATTATAAAGAAATAATTTCATTATAAAGTAGCATGATAAAATATTGTTATTTCTTATAAATATGTATAATTATAAGTAGAAACTTCTTTCCTTCAGACGCCTATTTTATCTCTTTGTATATTTTTCTTTATAATGTAATTTGTTGTTACTAATGGCGCTCGTAATGGGCAAGCCCCCCGCTGATACAGCAGCAGATTTGAACCGAAAGAAGCATCCCTTGTTTTTGAAGTAGCGCCAACTAGGGCCAAGAGTACGACTTAGCTACATACATTCCACATTTGCTTGCACAGCCCCTTTTAACAGGGGGGCACAGTCACAGATAGCACAAAAAAGAGCAACCATGTCCGAACCGGGACACCCAGAACACGAGGAAGACACGCTACCCCTGTGCCAGAAAGCCGGCATAACGTAATTAATTTGGGTAATGTATTTATGATGTACTGAACAGCTAATGTCTATAGTTTAGCTATTTCTGTTAAATTTATTTCGATTTCTGTAATATTATTTATCATATTACTCTACTTAATTTCTATTTATCGAAATGGAACATTTATTAGGTGCTCAAATTATACCTTAATTTAAATTCTAAATTTTCAAATAAATGATTGATATGTGAATTCAATAAGGAAACGATAAGGACAATGTCAAAATTAATCTATTTAAACTTTTATAATGTAAAAGTTAAGTTACCCTAAATCAATAAGACTTTTTTTATGTTTCATTTTTTTCACTTATTATTTTTTTAATCATGCTGCAACAAGAAAAGGAAATACTATTATTGTTGTTCTTGGCATAAATTATATTATAACAATAGCATTTTTTTCCAAGGGAAGAATTATTTCAAGAAATTTTAATTGTGCTTAATGTTTGCTCGATAGTTATTTGTTAACAAGGTTTGCTTAAATATTGGTTACAGATGGCTAATATAAACAAAGTGCTAAACTAAATATGTGGTCCCTGCAGGTAAACATTCCTTTGCATAAATTTGCAACTTTTATCAGCCGAAAAATGCAATAAACACTTCAACACTTTTGAACAAGTATAAAGAATCAGAAGAAACAATGTTCAAGGTCTCTCGTCATTCTTGATTTACACAATGCATAAGAAAAAAAATGTAGAACTAAAAGATTAAGCATAATAATCTCTGTATTTAAATTATTTATCAATGCATACATTTTGAGAATAAATATAATAAACATCCCGAGATAATTTATCAACAAAATCACATAAGCAATTTAAATAAAAAAAAATCAAATACTTTTATAATGTTTTATATATATATATAAGCACATATGAGCAATTAATATATGAGACGAATTCTCATACAGAATCATAAAATTGGTGAAAGGGCAATAAAGACAGTAAAATATAGCCTAACTTTATATTAATAATTGATAATGGAAATATGGGAGATAAAAAACAAAGCATAAATGTTCAGATGCTTTTAATTATAATATTTTATTATCATTTCAGAATATGATATTATTTTGGGAATGAGGTAGACAAAAATCCGTAGGCGAAAAATTGAAATTTTATTATCTGCATGAGCGCGTCAAAAGATCAGTTTTTAATAACGCGTTGCCATCGCATTTACAGAAGCTCCGATTTAAAAAAAATAAGTTAATGACTACAGCAAATAAAACCTAGAAAAATGTCATTTTGAGCACGTGATTTTGTGAAATGAAATAAATAGGAAATGTGATATTTTTTTAACAATTAATGCGACACAAAGTTTTTTGGATCGTTTGTAATACTAAAGTGACTCATTCGATGAAACAATTAAAATGAATAAAAATACAATTTAACTCGCACGAGCACGTGATGTTTGGCCGTTCGAGAAATTATATTCTGACATGATACATTGAGATATGCATAGTAGATTTCATTTTAATCCCTTTATAAATGTTTTCTTTTCACACAGACTCTTTTATTATAATTTATTTCTTTTGAAATGATAATTTTAATTTCCATAAATCAATCGTTTGAAGAATAAAGTGAGATTACTCCTAATTTTTCACTGCGATTTTGCATTTAAAATGTGCAAAGACTAATTCAAGATCAAAAAGAAATTTAAAATTTCATGAATTATAAAAGCGTCCAGTCAATTTACTTTTTGAATTCTTTATGTATCTTTCAGAAAAGAAAGAGGCTTAATGTTTCAAAAAATATGTTATTTCAGTTATTTTTATGTCATGCTGTTATTGGTCTTGTTATCTGATTCCTACATAATATGAATTGTCTACTTTATTTTCAATTTTCACTCAGTTCATTAAAATACATTTGTTGCTTCTGAGAAGCAATGGAACGAACTCTAAATCTCAGCTCAGATTTGAAAAAAATTCCTAAGAATAGAATATTCTTCTTGCTAACCAAGTGGAGCTTCAAAGTTCGTGTAGATAAACCCTGATCTTGGGTAAATCCTGTTAATCCCCAGCAATAAAAAACACAGCTTTTCCACCTGAAATTTGTATCCTGCTTTGCAAACTTGACACTTCCTATCTTCCAGATTTAAAATTTCAGATATTGCGTGTATCTCTGGTAGATGATACTAAAAGGTCAACAAACAAGGTTGTTCCGTAACAAACGTATGCAGATGACAAATATGGCTGTTAATCTGTTTTAGTTCTACTAAAAAAACTGTTTTTGTAAACATAATTGAGAATTTTCAAGAGCTTTTAATGTAAATTTGTTGACAAAGACATGTTGACGTACGGCTTGCTGTGATACTGAGAGAAGACATAATTGCTGTCAAAGTAAGTTTAATTCCAGTCTTAACAAAACCTTTTTGGAATAAAATTCTTAATATATTAATTAACTGTACAATAATATTAATTCGAAAACCCACTTACTTTTTAGAATAAAATCCTTTTTGATGCGTTGGTTATGCTTTGATTCAAATTCATTTCTGTTTCTTTCAGCGTTAATAATATATTTTTAACAATTCGAATTTTCGTCATCTAAAATCATCGAAGAATCAAATTCACTAGAATATGTTATTGAGACCAAACGATTTTGAAAATGCTTCATTTAAAACGAATATACTAAAAATCGTTTGCAAATTTTCACGATTCATTTCTACAATTTACGCAATATGTGCCACTGCAACCACTATTTGATTTTCTATAATCATTCGAAAATAAAACTTGTTTCTAATTAGATAAGAATTTTTATTTTGTTGACTTTCCAAAATGATGAATGTAGTTTAGAAAAAACACGCACTTTAATATTTATTTTTAAAATGGAATTTCCCTTGATGTTTCATTTAAAGCCTATATTCTCGTAAACATTTTCAAAACGTGTACAAAATATATTTATGAGTTATATAAATATCCGGCAACAGTTATATCTGGTGGTTAAGATTTTATTTCACATTATTTTTTTTGAAAATAAATATATTTTAAACTAGATAAAAGTTTTAAGTTTGCCGATTTTCAAAACTGACAATGTAAAAATAACGAGCATGATTTTAATTTTCTTCTACTAGACAATTTCTATAATAAAAAATATTTGAAATATTGCAAAACGTTTTTAAAAGAACAGTTTATCCAAAAAAAGTGTTTAAATGTTACAAAGCGTTTAAAGAAAATAGAGTATCTATTATGAATTACCTATTCTCTATCATTTTGGTGGAATATCTAGCATTTAATCCCATCATTTCTTTGGTAGAGTGGCAATAATATTTAAGTTTTTGTCAAAAAGAATTCAACAATACAGCTACACAAGTTCTGTATTACCAATTCATGACATCTCGTGATTATATTTTTATTTTCATGATTAGAATTATTTATCGTCATTGTTTTGAGTCTACTAGATCAAATTGCGAAAATTCGGTTTGAATCTTAAAACGTTTTAAGTAAAAGAACGACATTTAAATTACATTTTGTGAATCAGAAATCTATTGAAGTTAGAGGCGCCTGCTTTGAAAGAGATGAAATAAATTTGATTAATAAATCAATAATTTCTGCATTGCAAGTCAATATTTTAAAAATTAGTACAAATACAATAACAAGTTTATTGTATTTTTTTTCTACTTCAAGAATGTCGCAATATATAACATATACTAAAATTCTATTTTATTATAAATTATGTGACAAAAACTTGAAACCTAAGAATTATTTATGTATTAGTATTCAAGAAGGATTATTGTAATAATGATGCTGTAATTATCATTAAGGGTTATTCAATTGTGCTTTTTTAAATTTGAGTTTCCAAAAATTAAAATCTTTTTTTAAATTATATTAGTAATAATTTTGATATTATAAGCGTAAAAATATGCTAAAAGAATTCTAAGGGAAATGAATTTATTCTATTCTTTGTATTGCCTTTCAAAGTTGAATAATACATTAGAAATGCTCCTACACACCTTATTAAAAAGGAATTTCTATAAAGATTTTAACATGATCAAATTTTTCATTATTGGACAATTTTCATACATGAATTTCATATGAGTGAGCATTTTGATTACTGTCTCACCTGGCAATTTTTATATGGCATTTTGGGTTTTTTTGATTAAATATATAATAATAATTTTTTTCTATCAATTTAGTTTTAACTTTTACTGTTGTTATATTTAATATCCTGTGAATTTGTAATATTATAGGATTCAACTTTTTTACTGAAGTTTTAAATATAACATTCTGTCAAAATGTTGAACTACATTTTGACATATTGAGGAATTATTTTCTATCATCTAAAATAGAACTATACAAATATTAAGAACTTTTTATTTTTAAACTTTCAACAAATAAAAAAACTATACTATGAATATTTGATAAAAACAATGAAATTGGGCCGAATTTTAGGTCAACAATATCATCTATTGTTGGAAATTTTAAAAAAATACATAATTTTTTAATAGTTGACAAAAATTCATATAATTATTAAATTGGTATAATTAAAAAATCATATTGTGAAAGGGCTTTAAAAAATAATTTTGTGTGATAATATATTCGAAAGTTATCGCGCGAAAAAAAACAATTTTTTTTAATTAATAAAACTTTAAAAAAATCTCTTTGAAGTGCAAATTTCTACCATCCAAACTATTATTAATTGACAATTTTGGTACTTGTAAGTGGAATAGTCTGATATTTTGAGCACCAACACACTTACACACACACACACACACACTGATCTTTATCACTGGTAGAAATTAGTTGCTTTTGGAATATTATTATTCGCATTTCTTTGTTTACACGCTTGGATTATGAAACTAATCTTGGAGGACTTACTATTGCATAGTGTATGACTTTGTAACAACCAAAGTGCACAATACAGTTGTTAACGTTATGAAGTGGATCTACGAGTCAGAGTAACTGAAAAAAACCTTTAACTGAATCAATGCATCATTTTTATAGATTATTCCTCATCAATTAACGATAAATAATAATCAAAAAATATTTAACTTGAATGATAGGACATGAAGAAATTTTTATGCAAAATGAAAACAATTTGCTGCTGCAGTGCCTTTTATAATTTTCAATATTAGAATTAAGAACTTCATTTCTGCTGCTTAAGAAACAGTTAATTTGTATGTCCTTGAACATAAGTTCACACACTGGGCTAATTTATTTACTGCGTAGTTACCTAGACTATTGATGAATTTATTTACCATAAGTAGAAATATTGAGATTCTCATCACTAGAGAAACCGATATTACTTCCATCAAGTCCATTTCTGTGAATTTGACTCGATGCTTTGATTTCAGTTTAAATTGTCTGGAATGAATGATGTTTTAGCATCATTATATTAGATTTTGCCTATATTCCAGTTAAATAAAGTCCCCAAAATCTAACCCAAAGTGCTCACTCTCACCCTTCAAAATATTGCAGAAATCTTTTTAATTTTTAATCCCAGTAAATTGACTCACAGGCACACGTTGGCTTTTTTATTAGAAGAGATTTTGCCCATTTAAATGACCTGTAAGCGAATGAAACTAATAAATACGTTAGGTTGTTTTATCTCATTACGAATCTGTAATATTGTTTCTCCATGCAGTCAGTGGCAAAGTAAGGAAGAGAGATTTACAGATTTTTAATGGATGGTTATATACAGCGGACCACCCCGCCACCACTGAACGATAATAGCGATATCGGCAGGATTTGTAATGGTCGACAGCTGTCTTTAATGGATGATGAATGGATTCCAGATCAATAGCTTCGACCAGTTGGAAAACTTGGAATTTGATGGCGAATTTAGTGACAAAAATAGAAGTTTAGAAAATACATGATTTATGACCATATATGAACATTCGAGATCTATGGATACTTCTTTGGGCCGGGATGGCCTGGTTGGTAGAGCGTTGGACTCGTACTCCTTAGGTTACGGGTTCGAAGCTCATCAGCCAAAACATTCCCCGAGTGTGTGGCGATTGGCGCTCGTTATATCTGTTCGTGGTCGAAAAGTCCTCCATATCGAGAGTAATATAACTGGGGGGTACTGGGTCAGAGGTGATCGTTCTCTGTTTTAGATCTAAATTACGATCTGAGATGTATGAATGAATTTGCATGAATGTAGTCCGGCCCCTAAAAAGGGTTGTGACGTGTGTGTAGCTAAGTTATACTCTTGGCCCTATATGGCGCTACCTGTAAAACAAGAGACGTATATCTCCGGCTTAAAATCTGCTGATGTATCAGCGGGGCTTGTCCACGGCAAGTGCCAATAGTCACAACAACAGCAACAATGGATACTTCTAGAAACTTCCGATATCTACCCCGTAAACTATAAAAACTAGAATGAGTTAAAGCCAGTGAAATGAATCCTCGTTCTCATTCATTTCAGAAAGAGTATTGTAATTGCAGTCCGATCATTTTTATGCTATAATTCTAAAATAATGATGTGATGGGGCTTTAAGAGAGAAGTAAAGTCTGAAAAAGACAATATTTTACTATTTCTATTTCGTTTTTTTCTGGTGGTATAGCACACCAATATCCGTCACTGAACGTACTGAATTTTTCCACTGCATCTTCGTTTGGCGGTTTCCACAGCAATATGTTTAGCTATAGATACACAATCATCTGCCTATATATAGCTGCCTCGGTTTTTAGTTTAGTTTAGTTATATTAAAGCCCCGCTGTAAAGAAACACTTATTCTATTTGGGGTCGGACCTCATAATATTGAACCACGGTCAGATGACGCGGAAGACACCTGAGCTGGCACTCCTCTCTCCACTTCACACCACACTAGTAAGAAGGTGTTTGGCCTGATGAATTTAACGTGCAATAGACCCCCTTACATGACGGTTCTTCGGTGGAAGCGAGTCTAAAACCTGAAAGTTGCTGCCCCGATCCAATATGCTTAACAGTTTTCACAAATATACCTTCCCTGGACTTTTTCTTACACATTACATGCTAAAACAGCTTCTCCTTTTCTCTTAGCCGTCGTTCTTAAAAATTTGGGATTCTAAAGAAAATTGTACTTTGTCATTGTTTAATAGCTTTTGCTGAAACATTGTGACTTATCTGAATCACAACAAACCAAAGTAGACAGAGGGATGAAAAAGAAATGGAAAAAATGTATTATATTTGTAGCTATTTTTCTTGCAATTCACAGAACTGTTTGAAGGAATTTCACACGAGTATGATCAAAATTCGTTTCGGTACTTCTTTTCCACATAAAGTATTTAAACCTGAAAGTAATTCGATGCATAATTATTCTGCATATTCTCTTGGCCTTAGTTGGTGATACTTCAAAAACAAGAGGCGCTCATTCGGCTTAAAATCACTTACGGCCGTCCGCGAGCTTTTCCAATTACAAATGCCACAACACACACAAGCACTCACGCACGCACGCACGCACGTGTGTGTGTGTGTGTGTGTGTGTGTGTGTGTGTGTGT
>JAOUZG010000498.1:38760-73813 GCA_026289955.1 Argiope argentata
AATCTCAAAATCAAATATCCTATAGCACGCCGAGCACATAGATACACAACCTTTCATCGTTATAGCTAATAAAGCACATAGTGCCATAGAGAATAACATGGGAGATTATATTTGCCATATATCTGCAATTCCTCGCAAATAGACTATAATTATTCTCATAATAAAGATCAATTGTGCCGTCTGCAAAAATCTTTAATAGGCACTCGTAGTACCTACAAAAAAATAACCAGGAGTTTGAAATTAGATGTCATGAGAGGTGTATCTGCTCAAAACTGTCTCGATTTGCTTGCTACAGCTATTTTTGAATTAGTCGGTACAGAAGCTAATCCATCTTGAGTATAATTTCTCAAAACAGGATTATAAATTTTCCACAAAAATAAAAAGCTTTCTCTCCTATTCCTTCCATTTTGGCTAACTTTTTAAATTTTTAAAGTAAGGAGAACTAATGGCACCATCCGTTTTAATATGATAATCTATTTAATTGTTCAGTAATAAAATAAATCAGTTGAATTTTTTTCATGCTTCAGCTGCTTCTTAATGTTGCAACTTATTTAATCAATGTTTTTAATAAATATTCAAAACCATAGATTTTTTTTTCGGTACCTTATAATGCTAATAACATAAATCATTTCATATTTTTCAGGTTATTTCCGTGATGAGGTGGGGTCTTATGATGGAATGTTCTATATAACAGGTGGTTTGTCTGCTGCAACAGGTTGCTTCTGGTTGCTGGAGCCCCTATTGCTGAAACTTCGAGAAAAAATACAGAAGAACGATCCAATAATTGTTATTTCATTGCAAACTTGAAATTCATATCATACGTCTGTTTATAATTATTCATCATCAAATCAACATTAAATAATTCATCTTCAATGACTAAACATGCTTTTGGGGCGTTTCTTTCCATACAGAGGGACTTTTCATTTTGATTTTAATTGTTTCAGTGTGAAAGAATACTTACTTTTACGGCAAGTGAAGCGCAATAGCCCTTCGTGGCACTCAAATGGTTAAATAAAAAAAAGGAATCGCAATCATGCAATTATAAACGTAGAAACAAGATTCATTAAGAATCAAATCGAAAATTTCGTTATACTATGGTACTATATTAGAAATAGTATTATCAGCAATCTGCGTAATAAAGTAGCAAAAAGATTTAAAAAATAAATTCTAGAAGATTTATTACATATAATTGCTTTCTTCTTCTATTTTTAAATATTTGTAATAGGTTGCCTTTGAAGACCAGCTGATTCACGATCGAACAAATTGGGAATGCTACTTCTTTTTAATTTCAATTAAATTTCTCATTCCATCAAAAGTTGTTTTTGAACATAAAATGGTGATTGACATTAAAATCGCGTTTTAAAGGGAGTTCTAAAATAAGACCAACATTTAAATTTGCCCCCATTCATGCAGTAAGGTGTTGGCAATCTTATTTTTTTTAAAAAAAAAAACTATTTTGATAGCTGATAGTTTAGGGTTAGGGAAAATGTAGTTTCAAATCGACTGAAATCAAAATTTGCACGTAATTATAGTTGATTCACAAGATCAATACCAAATTTCATTGTGTTTATTGTTGTTGTTGCTACTTATGGCACGTACCATAGACAACCTCCCTGCTGATACAGCAGCAGATTTAAGCCGAAAAGAACGTCTCTTGTTTCTAGCGTCAACTAGGGCCAAGAGTACGATTTAGCTACACACCCACCACATTTGCTTGCACAGCCCCTTTTTACAGTGGGGCACAGTTACACATCTCACAGATAGCACACAGAAGAACAACCATGCCTAAACCGGGACTCCCAGAACACGAGGAAGATGCGCTACTTCTGTGCCTGAAAGTCGGCATTGCGTTTATATGTATGATATAGTTTTGAGTAACAGGCAATTAAATCTTTGTCAGACTTTGATTCAACATTTGATAAAAATTCATATTTTAGACGCAAAAGCATAATACCGGATTTCATCAATCTAGCTTTTTTCGTTTTATAGTTATGTAGTTCACTTGCACTAAAACAGCCTGAATGGAAGTTTAACAAAAACCTTCTAATTTATTTTCAAGACATTATTCTAAATTTAATCTATGTAGCCTTAAAAAGTTTTTGAATTATTTTTCACATACAGATAAACAGATGGACATACATAATAACAAAAATGAGTTTTTCGAACTAAGAGAGGTTCGAAACAAGTAAATTCAGCAACCTCTTCAGTTCGAACTTTTTGACAATCATAAAGCTTTCTCTTTGTTACATCGGTTATACGAGAAAATAAAAATAAAAGTTATAACATAGCAAGGAATATATTATCTGTTGTAAATTAAAGATCACTGTTCAATTCTTTTGACAAAAAAATAATGCGAATAATAGACCATTCTATTATCCGCAATACATGTCACCGGCTACTTTTTTGTAATTGAATATGAAAGTAAAACGTTCTAAAAAAACTCCAATGAATTTTATTTATACTGAATGAAATGAAATTAAACTTTGGACATATTTTTTACATCAAAAAGTTCTTCGCCGATACGTTCCGTCATGGTTGAAATTTTTGGAATTTTACTAAAATTCTAATAAAAATGTAAATACTAGGAAAAGTAATTTTTCTGTTATAGAGCGGACAAGACTAAACACGATACGCCAAGTTTTTGCAATGTTCTACATCGCCCTCGGTGTTATAAATTGTAACAGATAATGCAAGTGTAATGACGAGTTAACTCGTCATTGATCAACAACGTTTGGACATGAAAAGACGAGTTAACTAGTCACCGATCAGCAAAGTGTTAAAATGATATTTAAAAAACATTTTTTGTTTAATGTAACTGAGAAGATGACAATACATATATCTACTCTGTTAAATGAATGTGAGGATTATGAATGTAATCGCATTTACAACACCTCAACTCGATTGATACCATTATGTGGTAAATGGAGAAAATCTATACGAAAAGTTGGGAAATATGTCTAGATTTATTTTCCCCTTATGTTTTCTGGACCTGAATCCATCACTTAATACATGAGTTCCCAAACCATGGGTGGACCCATTGGTGGATCACGAGCAAATATTGAGTGGGCCCTGAAATGTAGGACGGATTAGAACCTTGTTCAGCAGCATGCATCCGCGAGTTTACTCTATCTTTCTACCGAACGGATGCTTTCACTTAGAGGGAACAGAGTAGTTTTCCTCCTCTATCTATACTACTATTATAAAAGTGAAAGTTTGGATGGATGGATGGATGGGTGATGTTACTCAATCACGCCAGAACGGCTGAAGGAAATTGAATGAAGTTCAGCAGCGAGATAGATTATAGTCTACAGAAGGACATGGGCTAATTTTTATTCCGGTTAATTGAGTGGTTGATTTTTTATTAATTAAAAACTAACTTTTCCGCCCAAAAATAAAAAAATCTGAAAACATCTGCCATCTACTTTTTGAATCGTTTGTTTTTATTTTTCCTGTTTCCGGTGTTCTTTTAATATTATCTTGCTATTCTAAAGGAACGTTTATTAAATTTTTTTTCTTATGCTGTTCTTGTGTTAATATAATTCGTTATTTCCTATTCATTTCTCTTGATTTTTTTCTTGCTGTACTTATTTCTTTTGCCTATTTTCATCATTTTCGATTAAATTTTTAGTGCATTCCATATTGCTGCATTTATTGGTATTTTTTTTTTCTATTTTTCGTTAATTTGCTGCGACGGGCATCGAAACCTTGTGATTGGAAATGCCATTTCGCTAAAATTTAGTGGCAGACTATTTTTTGGCGAAAATGACTATATATTAAAACCGTTTCACTGTGTGTTTTTGTAATTAAATTGTATTTGTGTTAGCTATATATTTTTATATATGCTTAAAGTGGTATGTTTTCGTTAGCAAATAATTTAGAATTCCGCCAAATTTTCTCAAATTTCTTTGGCGATTGTTCGTTTTCGCCCGACAAATGGAAAAGTACCCTTATGGTTCTAATAACATAAAATTCCCCCCCCCCTACACTAACGATGTTAGACGTAACGGTTATTTCAAACGATTCCGTTTATTTTTGTAGTGTATGATAAATTTAAAATTAAACATTGTTAATTAATAGATCTTTCGATTCCTTCAGAAGTGCTTTTGAATGAAAATAAAACAGATGAATTGAAACTAAAATTTTCTAATCTGCATTGCGTAACCCCAACTGGTGCTTAAAATTCACGTCTTTGCATTGCTCTAATTGACGTTGAAAATTTGTGCATGCATACGGTTTCGATAACATTTTAGACTGTCAGTTCTCATCAAAATTTCTACGAATACGAAGTCGCGGGTAAGAACTAGTTTATATCTCTATGCTGACAACTGCGTGCGAGACAGCAAACCCTAGTGGAGGCTATGCTGCCGTTGTGAAGGGGAGGGTATGCCTCTCCCGGACTCATATATTCATTCCTTTACCTACTTCACGTATGGAGAAAAAAGGAAAGTAAAGGAAATCGAGCCCGTGCCACTACCAATAACACTTTTGCAAGACGAATTTACAAAATGGCTAAGTGGGCAGAAGATGAATTAATATGAAGAGTAAATACTATACTGTACAACTAGATAAGTCTTCCAACGTTCAAGGCCTGTCTCAACTACTCGTTTCTGAACGTTATATTCGAAGTGCATGAAGATATTTTATATACAAAAGGAAAAGGTTTTCCCATGTAAAATGAAAAAGTTTAGAATGGAAGAACTGTGCCGGTATAAGCACTAATATAAGCACCGGTATAAGTAATGCAGGAAAAATATCAGTGTGTTTACAAGAGATCTTGAAGAAAGTCCTTGGGCTTTGTGGACTTATTGTAGCCTTCACAGAGAAGCACTGGTTTCAAAAGTTTTACCAGAGGATTTAAAAACTGTGCTAAATACAACTGTAAAAATTATAAATTATATTAAAACAAGGCCCTTACAAGCAAGTTTGTTTCAAAAGCTGTGGGAAAAAATGGGTAGTCTTCATACATATCTTCTTCGCCATACGAAGGTACGTTGGTTAGCCAGGTGGAAAGTACTGACATGATTTTAATTTTTTTTAAATAACCACTCAATTAACCGGAATAAATATTAGCCTATGTTCATCTGAAGACTATACTCTATCTCTGTGCTAAATTTCATTCAATTTCCTTCAGCCGTTCTGGCGTGATTGAACCCCATCATATATCCAAACTATCACATTTATAATAGTAGTATAGATAAGACCAGAGATATGAGCAATATAAAAATATATATCTGTATATAAAAATAATCAGACGGAATTTCTTCAATAGTTTTTTATTGACTAAAATAAAACCGGATATTCTTCTTTACATAAATTAAAGCATCTTGCTACTATAACAGTTTGGAAATTAACTAATGAACCATTATTAGAATAGTCTCCTTCTTTATTACGTTATCTTGGAATATACTGAAAGAACTTTTGGATATAAATGAACGTGAATGAATTTGAGATTTCAGCCGCATGATAAAAGTAACTACTAAAGTTAAGTTATTTCATATTGTTTATGATGCCGTGTGTTTCTTTCGTGTTATAAGAAATACAACGGACTCAAAAATTAAATTTACGAAATTCTCCAGAATGTGGCAATTTGATGCTAAGGCTAATACAGCGACTCTTGGAAAAATGCAAGAAACATTTATTAAAAATTTGACATACATAGCACAAGCACAAAACAGATATTCAAACAATAATGGTGCTGAACAGAAACTGCAGTACCCACAAAATCGAAGCAATTTATAGAAATGCTATCGTGAAAAAGTAAGATAAAAATTGCCAGGATTTGGTTGGAAGTTTTTGGAGCATATATTCGGATTTTGCAGCCTTAAATTTTCATCTGTTTGGTGCCATAAAGAAACTTTTTATCTGTGAGAAGATTCATTCTGATGACGATCTTCTGTAGACCGATGATTTCCATACAATAGGAGTTTTCTAACTGAACCAACGCTGGGATAAATGCCTCAGTATGAATGACAGTTATAACCAAAAAAAGTTTCATTTCCATTTCACGTTGCCATTCATGGCATTTCTTTTTATTATTCTGTTCACAATTAATTTTTTATATTCTCTAGTAATAATTCATATTTAGTGGTATAACCATATCAAAGTCATAATCTCTTTGCCCTAGGGCATTCGAAGATAATTTAACCTCAGTTCTCCCAACAATAATCTAGCCAGAACTGCGAATGAGTTCGTCACTTTCTATAAAAGATACATTCCATCATTTATTTTAATTATCGAATGCTCAAATAAATGTAACAACACTTCATGTTCCATTAACTTATCTAAATATCTAAAAGCCATCTTAACCATAGAAATGTATTTTTTTCTGATTTCAGTGAGATCTAAAACTTGGAATTTATTCTTTTTTTAATCGATTATAATAACTTTGTGTAAGAGAATATAAAAAATAAATAGTTTAATATAACGATTTTCAATGTGGCAAAATTACGCTGAAATTCTTTGTGAAACCATTTTGCAAATGTTTTATAAGAGGCGAGAGACTTAGTGAAGAAAAATATGGAGAATAAAGTATTTTTATTATTGCTGACGAATTTGATACGATATATATCTGCTTAAAAAATAATACAATAGAAATTAAGATCAAAGTATTTTATCTTGAAACAAAAAAAATTGTGGTACTTCAAAATGTTTATCAGTACTGATAAAAGTAATGGTAAACACTCGAATAATGAGTGAGCCCAATTTCAACTGGAGTGGTTTTCAACTGGAGCCCAATTTCAACTGGAGTTAATCTTCAAAACGAATGAAAGAAATTTAAAGCGAAAGTAATGAATTGAATTTATTACTGTCGAAAAAAAAATTGTTGATTCGTATATAAATTCTTGAAGATTCGTTTTAAGTTCATTCTTCTTTTTTTTATTCTGAAAATATAAATGGGAATTCGTTTTCATTTCCATTAAATAATAAATTATAGCTTCTAATAAGTAAATAAGTCGAATTATAACATAAACATTGTGTTTTTAAAAATTAGTTAAACATTGCTTTCGATGAGAATTTTAGATAAATATATGCATACATGTAAAAAAAATGGCTTCTAAATTAGTTTTTTTGTAAACAATATTTAATATTTTTAAGAGATAGAGAGCATTCTATAAATGAAATGGAACATTAAAATAGTTTCGTGCGTATACATGACAAAATATTTTTGCTGTTTTACTCATATATTCGGAAAAAATAATATCGCCAATCAAGGGAAAAACGAGAGCTAATTAAATACTCAGCTTTACTTAGCATCAAAATACTTTCATTTAAGATATATTTAATGTTTATATAGCAAAAATTATTTTTGTATAAAACATTTTGGAGCCAGACATTTTATCGTCTGACACTTTTGAAATAATAATAAGAATACCAGTATAATTTCATCATTTCAAAATCGTCTGCAACTATTCAAGTATTTATTACATTTTGAGTAATTAATAAAAATTGAAAAGTGTTTATAGAAAGGAATTTGGCATCATTGAAAAGATAAAGATTAGAATTTTACGATTATATAATTATATTTCTGGAGGATCAGTTTGCATCGAAGTTGTTGTGGATATAGGCAGAACTTCGGTTTAATTTCTAATTATTTAATTCACTTTTGTAATTAGAAAAAACTAGTACTATTTTTGCTCTTGTCATGAATAATATGAGTGTCAAGATTTGTTGAATTCCACTCAATTGTTTAGAAGGAGATTTGGAACTTACATACGTAACTACAATAACTTTTATTAATATTAAGAGAAAAAATTTTGTAAAATGTCAATAATAATAATGTACAAAAAAATTTAGTTTATCATTTAATTTCTCATTCCTTGCATGGCAATGATCTGTGTAATTCTATCATTTTTTATTAGATTGTTATGCTATGTTCTGCTTTAAAGGATTACTGATAAAACTTTGTTTTCCCAAGTAGCCCAAACTAGTAAACTCCAATTTATTATGCTACACTTTTGACATGATTGTTCATTTTGGTGATGTTCTCTCCGAAGAATTCCAAGACAGTGAGTATGACATTTGCATTTAGTGAATCTTTTTTTTTGTACTTTATTTTACTGAAATATATTTTAAAATATTTCATATGACTGATGTTCTATTGTTCGACTGCAAATTAGGCTTATGGCTTTTATTAGAAATTTCGAATTTCTTAACACGTGCTTTCTAAACTTCATTTACTTATTTTTTAACCGAAGTTATAGCGAAAGAATCGGAATCTTTAGTTAAATTTAAAAGTACGAAGAAAAATTACGCAAACTGCAATTTTCGAATTGGCGAAATAATAATAAGCTTTATTTTATCATTTAATTTTTCATTCCTTGCGTGATAACAATGTTCATGAATCCTGCCTTTTGTTTGGTCAAATAATCTTACTATGCTTTTGATGTGAATTAGAAATCGGGGTTTTTGTTTGATATGGAATCGGTAAAATGTTTGATAGTGATGATTTTCTCTCTGAAAAGGCTGATGAAAACACTGAATATTATATTTTCTTTGCGAATTGTTCCGTCTCACATTATTTTATTGTAATTTAATAGAATGGTTTTTATAGGATAAGTCTTCTATTATTCGATGGCATATTAGGCTTACAGTTTTTATTAGAAATTTTGAATTCTCCAACACATGTGCCTCTTCTTCTTATTTAAATAAAAATTACAGCAAGCAAAATTGGAATTTCTTTAATAGTATTTAAAATAACAAAGAAAAAAACTCGAATCTAAATTTATTAGAAAAAATTTTAGAAGACTATTTTTTAATAAAAATCAGTAAAGCATTTGCTCAGAGTAAAAATAAAAATCATTTTTTAAAGTAGAAAAAAATAAAATTCTTCTTTAATGTTTCTGTGTATCTGTAATGAAAATAAGCAACATTTTGCTAATTTAAATATTATTTTTCTTTCACATTTTAAAATTTTATTTTCCTTTTGTATATAAAATAAGGAATTTATTATGATTCAATTGCTCTGATAATTTAAATAATATAGAATAATCTGACATCTTATTTATAGAATAGTCTGACACAATATTCATTATTCCTTGAAAAGATTTTTTTTTAACTATGACATATGAAAAATTTATTCTGAGTTATAAACGTTAGCAATAAAAATTATTCTAAAATATATCAACATATGCATATTTTGATATTCCTAAAAAAGAATTTATTTGCATTATTGTTGTTGATATTGAACTTATTGATGATATTTTTACTATAATTTTTCAAAATAATTATTTTTTCATCAGCAAAATTAAAATCAGATTATGATTTTGAACAAAGAATATTGCTATAAATAAGGAAAATAAGCATTCATGATTATATTGTAAATATAAAGATAGATTTTTTTCTCCTCTTGGTTGGTGAGGGTAAATCTACTAAATAACTAAAGTAGTTAATTAATCAAGAAAAGCAAATTTTAAAAAAAATGTAATTCTTTTCTCAATTTTTAGAACAAAATAAATAATAATTTTTCCAAAAATACTAAGAAAATTTTTTTAAAAAATGGAATGAAAAATAATGAAAGAATAAAAAAATTTGATACATGAATATAATATATATTTCATGCGACAGTAATTGTTATAAATAAAATTTTCCCCGGCATGATATTGACGCGACTTCAACTGAAGCCCTGTGGCAGAGTGACTACATAGGAAACTGTGAATCGTCTGAGATTCGGGTTCGAATCCTAGCGGATGAACTCTTAACTTTATTAATCATTATAATTTATTCTGAATTTCCAGAACTTTGTATGACGTGTTTTCCGGGACAGTACTTCCGGTTTTTCTCTGCTATATAAACTGCTGTAACGTGTCAATCGATTATTGTCTTCAACCCAAGCAAGCTGCTTGTGTCAATAAAAACCCTTTATTTTTGAATTAGTCCTCAATTATACGTGACATCGTTTGGTGGAGGCGCCGGGTAACCTACCGGGTAATATCTGAGCAACGGTTCTCGGTCAACAACTAGGACGGGGTCCGAAAATCCTCAACCGACCCGACGATCCAGATCTCTCGATCCGCCGAGACAGAGCCGTCGGATACAAGGATTGCCTCCTGAATTCGAACTCTTTGAAAAGCCAAAGAAATCATCCCCGCTGAAGACCATGACTCCTCCTGGAGGATCGACGGAAGATGACAACAAGGATAAGTTACCTACCATTGTGGTGACTCCTACCCTCGCAACCGAAGCAAGAAAGCCAGCCATTTTTTGCGGAGAGCCTGGACAAGATCCTACGAGATGGCTGAAAGAGTACCAAAGGGTGTCGAAGTACAATCGTTGGGATGACACCTTACAACTTGCGAACGTTTACTTCTTCCTAGATGGAACGGCAAGGCAAAGGTGTGAAAACAACGAAGAAGCACTTGCTTCGTGGACTGTTTTTGAGACAAAATTGAAGAAAACCTTCGGGGACACGGAAACCTGCGTCAGACGAGCACAGGACCAACTGAAGTCCAGGGTGCAAAAACCCGGTGAAAGTGTGCAGTCCTACATTCAAGACGTACTGGGACTCTGTCACCAAATTGATTCGAGTATGTCCGATGAAGACAAGGTTTCTCACCTGATGAAGGGAGTCGCAGAGGATGTGTTCCAGGCCCTTCTTACGAAAGAGGTGAAGAACGCAGAAGATTTTACTAATTGGTGCCTACACATCGAAGACATGAGGCAGAAGAGAGTGGGACGCCATAAATTTGGCAGACTGCCTAACGTTGTTCCGGTGGCTACTATTGAAGAAGAAACAGACATAGTTTCCCTTATTCGTCGTATCGTTCGGGAAGAGGTACAGCGGTGCATCGCTCCTACAACTCAAGAGACAGAAGCCGGCCTCTCCAGCATCGAGGACATCATAAGAGACGAAGTAGAAAAATCCCTGGCACCCATTTCGATGAAACAGCCCTCAAGAAGTCCCCAAAGACGACTCTCATATGCTGAAGTTACCAGACGACCAGTCAACGTAGAAAATCGAGCCCCTCGGAAGACGGACGTATGGCGGACTGAAGATAATCGACCTGTTTGCTTCTATTGTGGACGTCCTGGTCATGTCGCTCGGTACTGCAGAGAAAGAAAGGCCGCTTTTGAAGCTTCCAGTGGACGCCGAGAACAATGGACTGAATTGCCACCCAGAAACCAACAGTCCCAAGACGAATACAGCAGGTCAGCTGTTAGACGATCCTCCCCAAGCCCTTCGCGTGGACGCTTTCCAAATCGCCGTTACAGATCTCCGTCGCCCTTCCGAAGCATAGGACGTTCTCCAAGCCGATCCTCAACGGAAAACTAAGCGGGGCGACCTACCAGGGAGGTGAGGCCACCGCTGACGTAATAAATCCTCCGACTGCTGCTAAAATGTGCCGAAATTATCTAAACATTACCGTCGACGGACAGGAAGCTCGTGCCTTGGTGGACTCCGGCGCATCATCATCCGTCATATCCGAAACACATAGACGCCGTCTACGAAAGACCATGCTTCCAGCAGATGATAATGTTGTCTTAAAAGTCACCAACGGTAGCCGCATACAGCCTCTTGGAAAATGCATTCTGCGTGTCGGGATAGAGGACAGAATTCAACCGTTTGAGTTCACAGTTTTACCGACTTGCAGCTATGACATCATACTGGGATGGGATTTCCTGGAAGCATCCCAAGCTGTTATAGACTGTGGAAAATCGGAACTAATATTTGACGACGCTATTTGCGAACCCAACGTTTCCCAACCGTGGACGCTGCATGCCATCGAAAACGTAACCGTACCTGCCCATTCTGCAACCAGAATCCGAGTTATCTGCCGTAATGACACTTCGAGTATTGACGTGATAGTACAGAGCAATAAAATGACTAACTTGGGAAAAGAAGTTGCGTTGCCAGCCTCTGTCATAACGTTGCGAGAAGGAAAAGGTGAAATATGGATCGTAAATGGACAACCCACACCTCAAGTTATACCCAAGGGCATGTCGATCGGAAGAGCAGCGGCCCTAGAAGAAAGTGAGACCACAGTGACAACTTTGCAGTTGACAGAATCATCTTGCTTTGCGCTGGAGGAAACGACACCATCCTCCGTCGACTACTCTGGAATGATTGCTGCGGGTCTAACTACGCATCAAATGGACACCATATTGAGACTTTTGAGAGAATTTTCTGTGATTTTCGAAGAATCGAGAAGAGCTACAGCTTTGAAAAGTGGAGTTAAGCATCGAATTCACACAGACAACCATCCGCCGGTAAGTCAACGGGCGTACAGAGTATCACCCACTGAGCGACGCATCATTCAAGAAGAGGTGTCTAAAATGCTGTCTAAAGATGTCATTCAACCCTCAGCAAGTCCTTGGTCGTCTCCGGTTGTGTTGGTGAAGAAAAAGGATGGGAGCTGGCGTTTCTGCGTCGACTACAGGCGTCTTAATAAAGTAACCAAAAAGGACGTGTATCCCTTGCCCCGTGTCGACGACACCTTGGATTGTTTAAAAGGTGCGAACTTTTTCTCAACCATGGATCTGCGATCTGGGTACTGGCAAATCGAGGTCGAAGAAGCTGACCGCGAGAAGACGGCGTTTATCACTCCCGACGGCTTGTATGAATTTAAAGTAATGCCGTTCGGCCTGTGTAATGCCCCCGCCACGTTCGAAAGGATGATGGACAACTTACTGCGACATTTAAAATGGACGATGTGCCTGTGTTATCTAGACGATGTTATCGTGTTTTCGGAGACCTTCGATGAGCATATTGAACGACTTAAGTTAGTTATGAAGTGCATACAGGACGCCGGCCTCATTCTGAACCCCAGGAAATGTTTATTCGGGGTTAAAGAAATCAGAGTACTAGGCCATATGGTAACAAGAGATGGTGTTCGGCCAGATCCAGACAAAACTGAGGCAGTGCGAAGATTTCCAACCCCTAAGAACATTCGTGACGTAAGAAGCTTCCTAGGTCTATGCTGTTACTATCGTCGCTTTATACCTAACTTCTGTCACAAAGCCCAACCCTTGCAAGAGTTGCTCAAAAATGATGTCAAATTCTCCTGGGGTGAAAACCAGCAGACTTCTTTTGAAGATTTGAAAGCTGCTCTCACTAGTGACCCTGTCTTAGGTCTCTATGACGAAAATGCGGCAACCGTCCATACTGATGCCAGCGGTTACGGACTCGGCGCTGTCCTGGTTCAGATACAAGACGGCAAGGAGAGAGTGATAGCGTACGCATCGAGAACACTGTCCAAGGCAGAACAAAATTATTCCGCGACCGAGCGAGAATGCCTGGCCGTCGTTTGGGCAATTACCAAGTTCCGTCCTTACCTGTACGGGAGACCTTTTAACGTCGTTACTGACCACCATTCCCTGTGCTGGCTAGCCGATATCAAAGATCCTTCCGGAAGACTCGCACGCTGGTCTCTGCGTCTCCAGGAATACGATATCACTATTGTATATAAGACTGGAAAGAAACACAAGGACGCCAATTCCCTGTCAAGAAACTCAATTGAAGAGGTAGACAACCGGTTGGAAGAACTGATAGCCATTACAAGCGAGATTGATATGGCCGCGGAACAAAGAAAAGACCCCGATGTGATGAAACTTTTTGAGGCCCAAGGATCAATCAAAGGAACAGATAAACCGTTTGACGTTGTAGACGGCGTAGTATGCAAAAGGAATTTTGACCCGTTCGGTAAAAGGTGGTTACCGGTTATTCCACGACATCTAAGGGAAGACATTGTGAAGTATTTCCATGACGATTCGACTGCGGGACATCTTGGTTTCGCTAAAACGTACGACCGGATCCGCAGGCGGTTTTTCTGGCGGGGAATGTTTAGGAATGTCGGGAAATATGTGAGACACTGCCGTGAATGTCAGCGACGGAAATCCGCCCCTCAGCGACCCCAAGGACGATTGATATCTATCCCACCAGCTTCTTTGCCGTTTCAGAGAATAGGCATAGACTTGCTCGGAAGATTTCCGGTTTCACGAGAAGGTAACAAATGGATTGTGGTATGCACAGACTACTTAACCAGATATGCAACAACCAGAGCCCTTCCAACTGCCACCGCCCCAGAAGTGGCCAAATTTATTTTGGAGGACATTATTTTGAAGCACGGTGCTCCTAGGGTCATTATTACTGATCGAGGAACAGTGTTTCAATCGGAGCTGGTTTCTAAACTAATGCAACTCTGCAATGTCACCCATAGAAGGACAACGGCGTACCACCCCCAAACTAATGGACTAACGGAACGCTTTAATAAGACGTTGGCGGACTTGTTGTCCATGTACGTGGATGTTGATCAAAAAGATTGGGACGAGATACTGCCTTTCGTGACGTTTGCCTATAACACAGCCAAGCAGGATACTACAGGATTTACCCCCTTTTACCTCCTCCATGGACGGGAGGCGGAAACCACTTTAGACACAATGTTGCCATTTTTTCCAGATGACACTGAAAATGACTACACAACACATCTAACTTCTAAGGCAGAAGTTAGATGTGTTGTGTAGTCATTGGCGAGGTTGCGGACACTGGAGGCACAGGAAGAAGACCGTAGGCGTTACGATTCCAAGCACAGAATGACGTACTACAAGCCAGGAGATCTTGTCTGGGTATTTACACCAGTGAGGAAGGTGGGGTTATCTTAGAAATTACTGAGAAGGTACTTTGGCCCATACCAAGTCCTACGACGACTCTCTGATGTCACCTATGAGGTGCAAGACTTCGAACCAAATTCGAGAAGGCGAAAGGCGATAGACACCGTACACGTTCTCCGGATGAAACCATATTACGACCCCGAAGACCAATTTACATCTGACCCAACTAAGTCTCACGATATCGGCGAGGGTGAAAGTTGTTCCAACTCAGAGAGTGGATCACAGAACAAGGATTCACGGCCGTCCAGTGAAATCCCAGTATACGCAGGCCCCATGACACGCTCAAGGACCAGGTTACTTCAAGGAAGATGAACAGCGGGTCGCTGTTCTTTTGGAGGGAGGCTATGACGCGACTTCAACTGAAGCCCTGTGGCAGAGTGACTACATGGTAAACTGTGAATCGTCTGAGATTCGGGTTCGAATCCTAGCGGATGAACTCTTAACTTTATTAATCATTATAATTTATTCTGAATTTCCAGAACTTTGTATGACGTGTTTTCCGGGACAGTACTTCCGGTTTTTCTCTGCTATATAAACTGCTGTAACGTGTCAATCGATTATTGTCTTCAACCCAAGCAAGCTGCTTGTGTCAATAAAAACCCTTTATTTTTGAATTAGTCCTCAATTATACGTGACAATATAAATAATAAGAATAAAATTTCTCACATTGAATATTTCAAAACTTTTGATTTTCTTCACAATAAAATTGCTGCGAATAGGAAAAAAATATTGTTAGGAATCTACTAAAATTAGGAAATGTATTATGCCGTATTGAAATTTTTAACATTGAATAGATAATTCTTACTTTCTTCTATACGTAGTATAAAGAAAGTATAATAAATATTTAAAAATTTGAAATGGAGATTTTGACCAATATTCATGTTTTAGATCCCCTCCCCTGAGTTCGAAGAACAAATTTTTGGAAAATGACTGTCCTTTTATCTGTTTGCTTGAGGAAAAGATAACCAAAAAAAAGGTAGCACATATGGAAAAAGTGCTTCTGTATTGTAGATTTCTAAGAATTTTTAAGTAAATTCTGTTCAGAGGAATTACTTCGGGCTTTTTATTCGAATACTAGCCGCCTTTGGTGACCAGTCGGTTCTCCAGTATTAATGCTCACTAAAATTTTCAAATAATATTTTATGTAGTTGTGTCTCATAAAAGGTTTTTCACCAAAATATTTTTTAACCAAACAAATTTTGATAATCTTATAATTCATTTATAGTATTATTTTCTTCAGATGCTCTGTTCATTGTACTACTCGTCTTTCTCTTTCTACCCGTGCAGTGATTGTCCCGGAATTGATGTTTTACTTAAATGATGGAAGTGGAGAGAAAGCTCTAAAATTCTACGTTTTTTTTTAGAATAATATAGATTGAAATTTTCATAAATGCAAACACAGTAAACAAATAAAGACACAATTGGTTTTCAAGAGATGCGAAAGTTTAATAACAGCTTGGAAAATGTCGCGCACAGAGGAAATAATGGTGACACACACACACACTTTTTTTTTCCCCTAGAAACCCTTTTTTTCTATCTGCAAACCCTTTTTTCCTTCCCTACCTAGACTTTATTTTGGGCAGGTATAGATTAAATATTCATACAGACTAAACACTAAGAAAATAAAAAGAATTGTTTAATACATAAATCCTTTCAAGAATAAAATAAACACATTAAGAGCTCTTAATGCCGCATTTATATATAAAAAAGAATTTTATCTTTAAGAACAATGAAAAAACAACCTTATATCAGAACACCATAAATAGCAACATTAAAAAATGAAAAACGAACAAAATGACATTCACGTCCGTTGAAAAGAATGTTTTTAATCAGCATAATCAGCTGCATAAAAGCAAGTATTTTCTTTCTTTTTTAAACTGCCCACTATGTATAAATGAAAATCAACTGACTTCGGGTATTTTTTTCAACAAATCATTATTTCCTGTTATCTTACTCATTTGGTGTTGGGGGGGGGGAATGAAGATTTTTGGCGGGAAAGTAAGAAAAGTGTCGTTTTAACTGTTTTCATCGCAGTTTTTTTCATTTTTTCTCTCCATAAGAACCAGCCTCGTGTCTTAACGAAAATATTTTTTTAAAAATTAGCCGAATCGGTCGAGCCGTTCTCTAGTTTTGCGCTTAGCAACGCATTTCGAGTTAATATAGATAAGTTCACGCGATAACTATGAAACATAGATAAAATTTGAAATACAGATTTAACATCTATAAGGTAGTAAAACTGTCAAATTTTGAGCTGAATTCAATTACGGATTGACTGTTTGTTTTCTATACTTTCAGCAGCATATAAACGCGAAAAAATATAAAATCACAGTGAGTTAGATAAATGAAATTTAGTGTGCCATTGCATGACTATAAATGCAATTTTATGTCCAATTTTTGTTTCAATCATTTTAAAAAGACGTGTCTAAAATAAAAATTTGGTTTTTAGATAACACCCACCAGGATTTAGAGCCAAACAACTCGCCAAGGATCACACGATAGATTGAATAAAAATACTAAATACCCGCCAAAAGCTGTTACTTTGTAACTATTGTACGCCAATGCCTGTAAGGCATTTTTTTGGCATGAAAAGTTTATTAGAGAGTATACGAGAACGTTTAAGGGGAAATAGCATTTTCGGAAAATATTGGAGAAAAAAAATATTGCTTAATTCTTTAACTGGCTGAAAATTTAATTGACTTCTTGATTTTCGAAAGATAATGACAATTTTTGTATTATTTTGAAAAATATGTTGTCAAAATTTCATCAAAATTCAATGAAAATAATCAATGAATACAATCCCACACATTCTACTTAAAAAGATTAGATAAAATGTTGTTATTTTGTTACATGTTGCTCTGTTTATTAACATTAATAAATTATTTATGGACATTTTTTTAATATTTTAAAACCTTTTTCACAATTAATCTTATTTTATTTATCAAAATTACTTTTATTTGTCCCTTATTACTATAAAAACTATTCAATATAAAAATAATTTAATCGCTGTATAATTATTTTCTCTTTCTGTATTTATTTTTAGTTTCAATTTCTTTATTTCGAATTTCTGGTTTAATCAAATTTTTAATGTGATTCTACCAGCTTCGAATTTGTGAAATTCCACTGCTTAATATTAAATTTAATGGTCATTGTACTGTAAATAAGTTAAAATTGTAATACTTTAATTTCAAATTTTAAATAAGTATAGGAGTGTGAACACTTAAATGTCATTTTAATTAATGCATATATACATATAAGATAAATGTATGTGTTTTTTATTATTTCGAAACAATAGTTTTGCAATTTTAATTGTTTTCTAACTTCAGTTATAATTTAATTATAGAAATCGAAATTTACAAATTCACTTACAGGTGGCGCCACATCCACAGAAGTGAAATTTGTTTGGATTTATCGATTAGCAGACAATTCAATTCAAATCGTAATAAATAGTATAAAAAATCGTTAATATTGTAGTATCACCGAGAATATAAATGTATATGCATTTAAAATTGTAATAGATCGCAAATTCAATAAAAAATTAATTTCCAAATTTTCTTTACACCAAATATGAAACAAACCAATTTAAATATATGAGTATAAAAATTAATTAATACTTCTAGGTTGAAGTATTAACTTCGTGATCATTTATGAAACAATGTATTGTTCATAGATTCTCCCTTATTAAAAATGTTTGTGAGATAAAGAATATAAACCAGCAATTTGGTATTCTTTATTAGAATAATACAAGTATATAAATAAATAATAATTGAGCAATCAAGTATATTTCGGACTTTTGTTTGACGATATAAATCAAAGTATCAAATTCAATTAATAATATATAAAAATATGTATATATTATAGATTTTTTCCCCAGAAAATAAACATCTTTTGTAACAGTCAATCAAATCATCTGAAAGTCAAATCTTCTCTCTGCCTTGCCATTCGATAACTACATTATATCAAACATGCAAATATTCTAAGCTATCTTTCAATATCTAAATGCAAAACTTTTTGTTTTACCTCAATATTCTAAAATTATTTTTTAGTTATTATTTTAAATGTTTTGTCTAAATTACCTGGTTAAACCCAACGCAGCTTTTATTCTAGTATTATTAATAACATAAACATTACATTAAATCAGCGAAAGCTAAGCTGTGTTTTAAAATAAATGTTAAGGGGGAAATGTGCGTTTTATTAAAAGAAAATAGCTTTAAAACAAGATTTAAATAGAATGTCTTTTAGAGGAGTTTCAGATTTCTAATATTTAATACAAGCAAGTAGCTTTTGAAAGCTAGAAACGGGATAATTATACCAAATTATTCAAGCATCATCAGGAAACTGATTTTTAAAATCAATATTTAATTTCTCGTAGAAAGCAAACATTAAATAATAATGTTCAAGGGTAAGTTTAGCTTGAAAAAATTGTAAAATCAGCAAATTTGTATTTTAAGGTATGAGAAATCGAAAGATATTTACACCCCATTTTTAGCAGATCTCTTTTCGAAATCGGTTTTCATCTTCCCTACATTCGTTTGAAATTCGGCTCGACTTAATCTGAACGTCGGTTCAGGGAACCTGAATCATTGTTCAGACTGCGCAAAGCGAATCGGCTCAAGATAGGTTAAAGCAGCGCGAAGAATAGCGGCGGATTTTACACAGCTTCGATCGTCGTCGTTTTTCGGTTCAATTTATCGTTCAAATCGCACAATTGTTTTAGGAACCCGTCGTTGGGTATAATAGCTCGGTTTTTCCGAACAGATTTCACGGATTCTTGCACGGTAAAGCCACGTTTGAGCATTAGGAACGCGCACACGAGGGTAGCGGACCGGCTGATACCTGCTTGGCAGTGGACTAGGACTTTTCCTGAAAGGAAAAAAAAAAGAGAAACTTAATAACTTATTCATAGAAAAAGTAAAATATTCATCAAATATTATAAAAGAATTGAGCATAAAATAAAAATTGGTATGTTAGACTAAATCTTCATAGCTCTATCAAGATTTATAACAATGAATCATTCTATATTCTCGGTTTATATTTCAATAGAATCTATTTTGCACTAACATATGAAATAAAATTAAAAATCGCAGTTTATAACCGTAAGAACCATGAAAAAAATAAAGAATGGAAAGAAAGTTACAAATTATCGGTTTTGTATTTAATTGCCATTTGGATTGCTAAGATTTTAGTTATCGATTAGAAATCCAACCATCAATGTTAGGTTTTCTGATATCTATTTAACAGTTAAAAGCAAATTTAATCATTAGAATCATCTTAATAAAAAAAATTTTAATTTTTTCAACTGAAAATATTTGATATAATTTTTTTATCATTTTGTAAACGTTATTCTGAAATTTTATTTTTAATTACGAAAATGCTGCGCGATACTTTAAATATTCACAATTCATTTTACACGTTCAAAAAGTATCACAGCTGGAAAAAGATTTAAGAAGCCCTTTATAAGTACATATGTTTGTTTGTTTTTTCTCATATAAAATAAGTAGACGCTGTAATGCTTTTAACATCAGTATTTCATTATGCACTATTATTGAAAAGCATTTTTTAATATCATATGATAGGATTTAATTTCAATTTGAGCTTTAAATTTTGACTCGCAATTGAAATATAAAATCGTTAGAAAAGACGAAAGTATCTTATTGATTTTCTAGGAAACAGTTGAACCTTGTTGAACTCTTGATTTACTATTAATAAAATGATACAGGCTTTTAACTTGAATAAGAGCAAAAAGATAGCATGGTTTGGAGTTCGCTGATTGGCAGTAATCACTGGGATCTCCCCGGCCAAAAGATTCTCCGAGTGTGTAGCAGCTGGCGCTCGCAAGATCTGTCGTGATCGCAAATTCCTCCATTTCGAGAGTAATACAACTGGGTAAGAGGTGATCGTTCTCTGTTCCAGGTCTAAATTATGATCTGAGATAAATGAATGAATTTGCATGAATGAAGTCAGCCCTCTAAAAAGAGTTGTGACGTGTGTGTTTTCTAAGTCGTACTCTTAGCCCTAGATGGTGTTACTTGTAAAACGAGAGACGCATATCACCGGCTTAAAATCTGGTGACGTATCAGTGGGGCTTGTCCATGGCAAGTGCCATAAATAACAACAACAACAGATTTCAGAAGTTATTTCGTGAGTATTCCTTATAATTACGAGTACCTTTACTGGATCATAAGATTTGTACTTATGTGCATCGGTTATGCTTGTTCAGGCTCCATAAAGCTCACTCTTTGAGAAATTATAAGTATTTGTGGTGTAAAAAAATGATTCGGATTCTATATCACAGCAAATTGTTATGTTTGAATATACACCGTTGTATAAGCACCAAACCTCTGGATATCATAATTTACTTTCAACCGTATCTCCTATCCTCCAATCTGAGTCTTATTAAAGAGGCATTTCTTCATTTCACCCTTTATTCAAAACGATTATCAGTTTAAGCTGCACCATTTATCCCTTGGTACAGGCACTATTTTTTAAAAGTTGCTTCATTCACAAGATGCGATTTCTCAACGCATTTCCTCTTGTGTTAGAGGTTGTCTATGGCTTTAAAATGAAGATGCAAAAAAGGGATATCATCCCTGAATGTCAGCCTTGGATGGCGACAAAATCCCGTAAGCTCACCCGCTCCTTCTGAGCAAGTTAAATCAGATCTTTAACCGGCTGTATAAATGGCGCTGGGAGGGGGGAGGGTACAAAAATAGTTTAGCGGTAGTGAGCTCATTTTACTTCTAAAGGCTAAACCTGTCTAGGGAATGAGAAATACTTTCACCAGTGCTTATACCTTTCTTACTAAAATGGGAGCAATATTTTCTATAAATAGAGCTCTTCCAGCTTTAAAGCGATGAGTTTTATAAGTCTTCCATTCCATAAAACAGTATTATGTGCAATAAATTACAACTTTCAATTGTCTCAATCATATTGAATTATCATCATTATATAACACGACGTTTCTTAAAATATTCAAAACACAGAACTGCCAACCATTTGACTCTTTTGTCATATTTTTAGAGTGGTTTAAAATTATCTTAACCCTTTATCGACTAAATTCTGTTGCCATCAATTTTCCAATTTCATTTTTGCACCAGCAGTTAAGTTTCCTTGAAGAATAATCCCAGAAAACCCAGGAGAAAATTTTATTTGATAGAAATATTTTAATAAACTAAGTTATTAATTAAATATTTTTCATTCCTACTTTTAGCTTATATTAACTTCTTGCTAATTGGGTTACATTCTTCGTGTGTTTTAGAATGTAATCGTCAAAAATAGTCATATTACGCGAATATAATCCAGATTTAAATGGTACTTAGGGTACCTTCAGTAGATAAAGGGGAAATACTGTACTATGACTTTTGGTATTTCAGAATGCACTTACTTCCTTTACATTCACACTTTGAGTGCCCCTTAATCTGAGAAATATTTCAACCTGTGGTATGATTTAATATCTACATTCTTCTTGATATGATGATCATGATTCCTTTATGAAATATTTAATTTTCCCTCTAGTCTCTAAAGTCAACATTAATGCATATTAAATTCATAAATTTAAAATTAAATTTTGTTTTAATGTGTATGGTGTATGTTTGGGATTTACAACAGAATTCGAATCTTTTTAATAGATTGTATCAGATAAAGGCAATCTACCTTATCACGAATTCTTCTCAGTCTACTATCAGAAAGCAGTAAAATTAATTCACTGGGATTCAGAAGTAAAATTCATTCATTTAAATCAAAAGGAAGTAAAATTCATTCATTAGAATTCAAGCCGAAATAGTTTGCATAAAACTCACGATAAAATCACATTATGTTATATAAAAAAGAATTTTAAAAGCAGACGATTGGAGATACTAAAATATTTCTTTGAGAGTGGTCTTCTCAGTGCTGCAAACATTTGATTAGATTTAAAATGAAGTGAAACCATGTATTGAGCGAAAACTCATACAATTATATTAGCTTATGAAAGATTCTGAAAGTTTTAATTCCCATCGCTTACATATTGTAAAAGAGAAACTGGGCTAACGTATGTAATGTTTCAAAAACGAAGTAACAATAAATCATTTTATTGAAAAAAAGAAAATGTTAGTAACTATTAGTTTAGATTGATTTGAACTTGAAAAGTAAAAACAGAATCGTAAGAAAGAAAATTTTATTAAATTGCAAGTTTAATTAAATATTAATAAGTAGTAGTAGTAGCAGCTTATATTTTCTTCGGTGTTATTAATAAATTCCTTTAGACAAAAATTTAATTTGCTGTATGAAATCTCTACAGAAAATTTAAAAAAATTAGAAGAATAGAAATGTAATGCAATATATGAAGAATACAAATATTTGAAAATGCAAACAAATTGAGCGGGGTGGAGAGAGGTAGGGGAATAAAAATTAAGAAAATTGAAAATTTGTATAGCTGATTAAATCTGGATTTGATTAATTTTTTATTTACTTCATTTTTATATAAACCTCTTCATAATCTTGATAGCTGAGCTATACTAAATATGAAACAAAACCAAATATTTTAAAGATGAAAAAAAAATTAAAACTATGTATATAGAAAATGACACAGATTAAGAAAGCTTTTTGCTTAAACTAAATTATTTTACGAATAACACAACAAACATCTTGATTTTAATGATAAATTTCCGTTTAAGAAATTATGACACATGCTTTTTAATGAGCATAAACATCGTGAGCGAACATTCGAAAGTCTTATTTGCACTTAATAAGTTTTGTATGGTTATGTTGGCAAATTTTCTACGACTGTATGAAAGTAAAATTAGGTAGGGACCATAGTACACAAAAAGACGAACGACATTTGCCAAGGAAACCTGAAATCGCACAGTCTATTTTGATAAGAAGAAAAAGAAAACGTTTATTCCATCCACTTTGATCTAATTGCGACAGAAAGCGATTAAAATGCTAAATTTTACTCCCGTCTTGCAAACCCCTAAATTGTGAAAGAATGAATATTTGACGCTATGCACCGTGTATAATAGGAACACTTACTACCTTATCTCTTGAAAACTATTCTATTCTCATTAAACGTTTATTGTGTTCTAACACGTTCATTTAATTTTATCCAACATTAAACGATCCACCGATTGGTTAGATATAACGGACTTTCTAATTGGAAAACATTTTATTGAATCTGAGCTCATACGATTTTTAAAAATATAAGAAACGGTTGTTACACGAAATATCGGTGAATATCTATAAAAATACAGGGTGTCCAAAAAGTTCCCGTACTGATGATTTCTGAATTTATTTTACAAAAACAATAGGTTTTAAAAGAATTATTTTTATGCCAATGTTAAAAAGCACTTTTAACATAACTAAGGAAAAAATACTTAACATACATTTATAATAAATATTCAAAATGCCCATCCCTTTCTTGGGGACAAAGCTAAACTCGTTTGCGCATGTTTTTGGAAACACGTTTTAACATGCTAGGAGTGATTTCTTGTATCCTTTGGGTAATTGCGATTTTCAAATCATCTATTGTTTGAGGATCACCTTCATAAATTTTGTCCTTTAAATATCTCCACAGAAAAAAGTCCGGGATGGTCAGATCAGGGGATCGAGGTGGCCAAAGATTTTTTGAGATGAGTCGATCGCCGAAAAAAACTTCAAGCATGTCCATGGTTTCATTACTCGTATAGCAAAATTTAATATACTTGAAAAATATCATGGAAAATGATTTTTTTTTAATTTTGGAGTACGGGAACTTTTTGGACACCCGGTATATATTTGTTGCTGCAGAAAAATTCATCGTCTCTTCAAGGCCTTCCTAGGGACTCGATAAGCCTTCCAGTTTTCATGTGAGTCATCTAATGATCCTCGTATATATATTTTTGGAAATTCTATGTAGGCACTATTGGCAATGTACCACACATTTATTACTGCTTTTATTTTATTTTTTTTGTTTGTTTATTTTTCGTTTCTAATTCAGGAGGGGTTTAGCTATTGGCAAGACTAGCTATTTACTTTCTTCTTTAAGAATGAGGTGATTACGGTCATAGATTTTATAATAAAACCTGGCCCCTTTCATACAAACTATCACCCATTATCTTCTATTGCGGTAATTCTCGGCCATCCTGCACATAGTTATTCTGCAAATGCAGTCTCTTGAATTATTGTCCCATAATTAAATTAAACTACCTGGAAGTCTTTGTAAATGATATGGGAAGAGTGAAATCTTATCAGAATATTGGAAAGGAATTGGAGAGGAGGCAATAAACAAGGGTTCTTATTTCCTCCCATCCTAAGGCAGAGATGAAACATACCTCTAGATTTCAGAGCTTGATCGATGAACTCAGCTGCCTCTTCGAAGTAAGGATGAATGCGAAAAACAATATTGTCGAAGGCAGGAACGCCGAGAAATTGGATTCCGGATTGAGTGTAAAATCCAGGCCAGGTATTCACTTGCCCACAATTCTTTTCCTTTCCCTGGGCGGCATTTAAAACATGGGTGATTCCCATACGTTTTAATAGCGATGTGCACATGGCTGTTGGTCTGATCGAGAAATTAAAATATCAGTATTCAAAGGAAAGGTAGTCTGCAAATCGGAGAATTTCAAAGGATTCAAGAGAGTTAAATTAAAATCATCTGAAGTTAAATACTAAGCATGATGAGTCTATTATCATTTAATCTGGTGATTCGACTTAATAAATGCTTCCGTTATGATCCATTCTAAAATTTAGAAATGATGAATTGTTACATTGAAATAAAACGTGTTCTCTCCGATTCAAAATGTTTACAAGATATTCATGCATGAAATCATTTTGAAAAAAATTGCAAAAGTTTTCCTTCGCTTCTTCGTAAATGAATACGTAGAAACATCTGAATTTTTTTTTAAATATATTGCTCTGAAAATAGAAATATGATAGAAAATTAAATGAAGAAGTTTATATAGAAGAAAGATATAATATACCACGCAAAAAAAAACAAATTGGTTGGAACTTCAAAAAAAATTTAAAAAATCCCCATATTGATAACAAAGGTTATTATCAAAAGATATGAAATATCTGCACAAAAAAAATTCTTTCATGAATATTGCAGGTACTTTCAACATGATTGCAGCACTGAAAATTGGCTAATTAAATGCAAAAATGAAAACACAGTGGGTAAGAGAGAAAAAAAGTGGAATCATTTCAGAAAAAAATTATAGAGTTTTATTTCGTCAACTTTTTTGCTTACAATATATACATTGCAACAAAAAAAAGAATCACCAGCAGTGAAACAGGAAAGATATAACTACTCTATGAAAATACTAATGATGTATGATATATAAAAAAATGTTAAATGTTATCTGGTATTTAAAAAAATTTCAAATAATTAGAATAAAATCACAATATTAAATATTGTCATATCCTTTCTTAATAAAAATTAATGTTTTTGATGAAAAGGGAATTTTTTCGATGAAAACAGTTGTTCTTCTATCTGCTGAAATTGTGTTTTCATATAACTAATAAATCATAGTAAAATTCCTTTTCATTAAAAAAGGTAGATCATATTTAGTTGCCAATTGGTTTACAACAATGAAATAACCACTCTTATGAGCAGACTTAACATATAAATAATTCAACAGTAAAATAAAGATTATGAAATTTCAGCTCTAAACTTACGCATCACTCAAAAAGATGCCCGGATACACTTCATTCCAAGGATCGGTGGGTAAAGCGTAGTAACCAGATGGTGTTCGGATGATGTCCAGCAGTTCATCGGGTGTGCAAAGAGGAATCTCCCTTCGTCTCAGGTGGGAGTTTTCGTAAGAAAATGGCAGGTGGTCCAGTTCACTTGATGTGTCGATGAAGGATGTGGAAAAGGGTCGAGAAGTCCCTCTCCTCAAGGTGCTGAATCTTGGCAGTGGAGAACATCTGCGATGATGCTAAGAAAACACGCAATATTTAAAATTTAAATAATAATTATTCTTTAGAAGGAAAATTTCATTTCCTATATTAATTAGCAATAGAAACAAGATGGTGAATGTAAAACTCCCTTTTTGCGTGAAAGACTCCCTTTTGCGTGTGAACGGTAGAAACAATAATCGCATTTACTTTTAGTCCCAAATTTTTACTTACATATAGATACAGGACACAGCACACACATAAAGCAAAAATACAAAACACACACACAACTATCCCATCACCTTTCGACTTCGTCAGTCTCAGACCGACTTCTCTTCACCCTCGATCTGACCTCTCATCTCACTTGCTCAATCCTTCTCTCTCCGCGTTCGGCAAGAAGGGTTGCTATATGAGGTTGCTAAAGTTGGTGGGCCTTACAGTGTGTATAACTTTTCTCCATTGATGGAAATTTATTACCAAGTCATTGAATTTACGTACAATTCCAGTCTATTCATATAGCTGTTCAAAATTATGATATTAAGAAAAATAGTTGTATATGTATTGCCCATTATTTGATAAATCCTGTTTATTAGCTTATATTTACGTTCAGGAAACATTTGCTAGTATTACAAAATACTATCATCTCCATTTCCCAGTAAGAAGTTTTAATCAAAGGTTTTTAAACCATATAATCACATGATAGAACCAGTGAGTAAATAAAAACAATTATAGATGCATAAATCGTTAGTTATAAATTGTTGTTACATTATAAAGGTACGAATTGTGAAATACTACGCAAACAAAGTAACTCAGTACGTGGATGAAGACTTATTTTGTGTATCCATTAGCATAAAGCGATGCGTTTAAAGTAATCAGGGAAAAACAGGCCCAAACATAGGTACTATTTTGCCAATTTATATTTCATGTGAAACATTATGACATATATATCATTAATGGCCGTGTGTCCTTTCGAACGATATCACAAAATAAAACTTTATCATAAACAATTAGGCCTATTATCTAATCTATCAGTTACCATTTAGCAGATACTTCCAGATACTCAGGATATGGCTTTCATATTCCTTATTAGCACAAAATTTCAAGCAACATTGTTATGATATCCCAACAAATGTAGACATTCAAAACACTGAACAGCATCGTTGGAATATCGTTCAATATATTGTACAAGTACGGTTGTTAGTTTATAACGGTATTTTCTTTTGGTATGATATGTAGTTCATTTACTGGATTTTTTTAAAAACCTTTCAAGGTTCTTCCAAGTCAATTCTGTCTTACTAGCGTAATACTGGCAAATATTTTTACTTGAATAATAGATAATTTACATTTTTTCTTTTCATATCATTGGAAATATACATAGATCTATCTTTTGCTACCCATTGCTTGCAATAATAAATTTCATGCTATAATTAATCATAAAATTACAAGAACAAATCTATAAAAAATGAGAAATTTAAGAAGAATAGCTAGTTTAAAAAGCATTTAAATAATTCATAACATTACTATGAAAAAAATATAAAAACTATACCAAAAGTGCACGGAGATTTTCGATCGATCTATTTTACTAAGATTCGTCTTGCCAGTTCAATTTAATTTGTATTTCCATGAATTACATATCTTTAGGCAACAACAATGCTACATGGTTAAAAAAACCAAGAATCTATCATTAAATTCTAAGATTGTTTCCTTTTTGTTTATTTCAAAGAAAGTTTAATTCAATACACAAATCTTAAATTCAAATTTTTATGTCTATTTCTATTTATTTTAGATTCCTCTTTTAGATAGAGAATGTTAAATTTCTCTACCACTAATAGATGGCGCTTGGATACTTTGACAAGTTGTTTCCTTGTAGATGGAAAGAATTCAGTTTATTTCTTAGGGGAAGCAAGTTGAATTTGTTTGACTATTTGTCTGTATGCATTTGAAAATGGTAAAATTTCAAAAAGCTATTTGAGTGAAATTAGATGCAGGTTGACATGTATTCCATTTTGGATTAGATCTGTCAAAAGATGCAATTTGTTAGTCTTTATATTCGCATGTTTCCGCAAAGGGAACCTCGTAATTAAGGATGAGATGCCTCCGGTATAATAGATGGATCTCATTACCTTTGGTGAGTACACTAATAGGTGCGGGTTGGACTCATCCCATCGATGACGTCACTTACTTCCTATGGGGAGGGTTGTACCGTGACCGGTGATGGCCATTAGGACCCAACCACAGTTCCCGCCAGGGTTGCTGTTGCGGCAGTCCGGTCATTCAGTTTTATGGTTGATCCGCATGCCTTCATGGCGGGTCGGAGAGTCTATCTATGACTTTATATTCGCACGTAAATGAAAGAATTAACTCTATTGTGCAACAACTTAAATAAATAAAATTTGGTATTCCATCATATATGCAAAATTTTAAATTTGCATCAATTTATTATTTTATGTTAGGAAGCTCAAAACGGGCCGTACAGAGTAATTATATTCGAAACTCACGTCGAAAGGCGCGCACACGCTAATGAACTGTTGTGATATACGGGAATTACAGCCTTCCTAAATTAATTTAAAATACCTTTTGTCAGATCAAATCATTATCAAATCAAAAAGCTAAAGAACTGCTTTTGTTGGTGGATCAGTTCAGTTAGATTAATGACATATATCTAAGCCATAAGAGGATTATTTGTTATATACTTATTATTTTTAAATTGAGATCAAGTGTCAAAAGACACTAATTGATTTTTGTCTCAAAATATATGAGGATGGATTTTTTTGACAGCCTTCTGTGGAGCATAAAAATGTTCACAGCATGAAACAAAATGAATTTATTACTAAAACATACAAGCAGATAAGGTTACTATTCATCATAATCCCCATGAATATTTAGGCATTTGTCATGTCGGTGGATCAGGTTTTCGATCCCCTCTACGAAGAACGTTGACGTCAGAGATATAAAATTCTTTGAATTTTCATTTAACCCTTTCGGCCTTCCCAGTGACATCCGCCACCGCGGTATTTTAAGTTCTAAATTTTCATTTCTTTTCAACCCTGATTATGGCATTTGCCACTACTTCATGGTTCTTATACCAATTGTGAAAATGAGATGAAATTAAATGTATATGTCCTCTTGGCGACCCTTATCACTAGTCAGTTTTTTTTTATTCTACATTTTAAAAATTCAAGACTGAGAGGGTTTTCCATCATTTTTTTTATTCCACATTTTAAAAATTCAAGACTGAAATGGTTAAGGAAAAAATATTTAAAAGATATCAAGGCATTATCTAAAGGCAAAATTTTGATATAATGTTCGGTAAGTTCATGGACTGTAATTTAAAGGTCCCCCATTTCTTTTGTACAAATTGATTAATTCATTGAACACTATCTTCTTATTACGACGTTTTGCATTGATGTTCCCTTTCATCTAGAGTACAGTTTACAGCGCAGTTACTTTTTATTTTTACCTGAATTGAAAAATTTATTAGAAAACAAAAGCTACAAAACTGAACTTAAAGCCTGTCTCGCATTCGAAGAAGGGATTGGAAACTTGATCCACTGATATGAAAAAATGTCTGAGCCTCCAAGTCAAAAATTACCTATACTTATATATAATTTTGATTCACTTTATTCTCTACTTTTATCTCTTTTTTTCTGAATTATTGAAGGTTGAGGGAAGATTCATAATAACTCCGTTTATTCGATTGAGTTATGATGATTAAAAAGTTTAAAAAATAAAAAAAGCAACTCGGTTGTAGTCGATTTATTTTATTTGACTATTCAAAGTGAAAAATAATCTGTAAAATTTTTATTTGAATAATAAGTAAAGAAAAATTTATAATGTTTCTCCTTAATTCGTTTTTCATTTTCTATATCCAAAATGATAAATGGGTGTTCCTGAAATCCTTGTAATCGGATTTCTGATGTAAAAACAAAAAATACGAAACTTGCATAGAAATTTAAAATATTTCTCATTTAAGAATATGCTATCAAATGAAAATTAATAGATAGAATTATTTTTTAATATCGATCATTTTTGAAATTTCTAATAATTTTTAATAAATAACGTATGAGATTTTAACATAAAAATTACGATTTATTTCATACTTATATGTCGATGGGGATCAATCAATAACTTAACAATGTTAAAAAGTGTAAATTATTGTACTATTAGCTCATTGTAACATCTCCCAATTAATCAAAACTTCTATATTCCTTCAACTATTTCAAAGCCATTTTTTATATATTCTGTATGAATATGTTTATGATTTACTATAAATATAGATGCCTTTAATCACGGTCTGTTACTAAAATATTATTATAAAAACATGAAATGCCAAAAAATATAATATCAACGCATGAGAAAATTCAAACAACTTGCTCTTCGAGCTACTTATTATTGTTGGTCTACAATACAAGCAAATTTATTTCAAAAACATTTCCAAAAATGTCCAGAGCTCATTAAAAAAAGTTTCTCGGAAAAAAAAGTATTATTTTTTCCTTTCATTAAAAGTGAAAAACATTCCAACAAGGAATGAATTATTTTTGCGTATAAAATCTTTTAATTAAAGATAATTTCTTCCAAACCAGAACTAATTATAATAATCTCCATCGTCTTCACTTGATACGTTTTTCATTTTTCTTTACTCATTACATCTTCCATGAAATAGAACTATCTTTTACAATGTTCGTTCTAATTCAGGTTCTTTACTACTTTGAAAGATATTTCAAGATTATTCCAAGATTAAAACTTTTACTTTCAAGAAGCTTTACTTAGATACAGTGTCTATAATTAAAAAAATATGAATTCCATTTATTAAAAACGTTCCTTTTTATATTATTTTTAGAAAGAAAAAAATCGTTTGCAACCTATTTCTTATATCGCAGATTCAAATCATTTTTATGATGACTTTGAGATTTAATAAAAGCAAAAGTGTATAAAAAATATTTTAATGTTAAAAATTATTTTTTTATTAAAATTGTTTTAAAATATTTTAATTAATTCCGAATACCCTTTTAGTTGTGCCATAATTACAAAGCTTCTGCTGAATAATTTTTAAAATCTTAATAGTATTCTGAGAACAAAATTGAGTATAAGAAATCTGTACTTACTAGAGGTTTATCCAAGGTTCTACTTATATAATAATCTCGAAAAGCATTCGAATAAAATCTTGAAGCACTATCCAAAGGATGGTATGTAGCAGTCATCTTGTAAGAGGTACTCCACCAAAATCGACACCTGTTGAGACTTCTGGGTCTGAGGGAACACTGTCTAGCAGTAAAAAGACAAAGATTTCTATATATAGAGGGATTTCAAGCCAAAGTCAAAACTGACTTCACAGTTAGATTCGTCACCGGAAAGCTATTCGCGCGTTTTTCTTCAGTAAGGAACAGATCATTCATTCGGGTTGGCAGCTGTCCCTGATTCTAAGAATATATAAACGAAATGTGAAGCAATTCGTGTTCGCATAGACACGGTTTCCACCTATACCATGCTTTCTGGCAGTGGTTGTTTACTTTTTTCAGCTCTCCCGTTACATTTCGATTTATTTTTGCACGTTGCTGTTCCAAAAACCGGAGGGTGGGGAATCTGGGCCAAACATGCCACAGTACATTTTAAAGGCGGGAAAAAAATGTATACATACTTTTTAAAACCGCCGAGCCAAATAAATAAATAAAACTTCTCGCAAATGATGATGCGTAGTTGATCCCATCTCCCATCAATAGTAAAACATGTTGTTTTTTATAGCAATTTTTATATTATTGCATCCTATCTGTTATTTCCAAACTATCTTTAAAAAAGGGGGCTGTAAAAATTTTCCTATATATAAAAGTCTATATAACATGACGTAGAATTTAGAATCTATACTACTATTATAAATGTGAAAGTTTGGATGGATGGATGATGAGGTTCAATCACTCCAGAAAGGCTGAAGGAAATTGGATGAAATTTAGCACGGAGATAGATTATAGTCTACAGAAGAACATAGGCTAATTTTTATTTCGGTTAATTGAGTGGTTAATTTTTTATTAATTAAAAACTAAATATTCCGCCCAAAAATAAAAACTGAAAACATCTTCCTGAGCTTTTTGAATCGTTTTTTATTTTTCTATTTTCAGTATTCTTTTAATATTATCTTACTATTCTAAAGGAATGTTTATTAAATTTTTTCTTATACTGTTCTTGTGTTAATATAATTCGTTATTTCCTATTCATTTTTCTTGATTTTTTTTCTTGCTGTACTTATTTCTTTTGCCTATTTTCATCATTTTCGATTAAATTTTTTAGTGCATTCCATATTACTGCATTTATTGATATTTTTTTTAATTTTCCGTTAATTTTCTGCAACGGGCATCGAAACCTTGTGATTGGAAATGCCATTTCGCTAAAATTTGGTGGCAAACTATTTTTTTGGCGAAAATGACTATATATTAAAACTGTTCCACTGTGTGTTTTTGTAAATTAAATTGTGTTTGTGTTGGCTATATATTTTTATATATGCTTAAAGTGGTATGTTTCCGTTAGCAAATAATTTAGAATTCCGCCAAATTTTCTCAAATTTCTTTGGCGATTGTTCGTTTGCGCCCGACAAACGGAAAAGTACCCTAATGGTTTTAATAACATAACATTCCCCCCCACGCTAATGATGTTAGAGGTAACGATTATTTCAAACGATTCCCTTTATTTTTGTAGTGTATGATAAATTTAAAATTAAACATTATTAATTAATAGATCTTTTGATTCCTTCAGAAATGCTTTTGAATGAAAATAAAACAAAACTTTTCTAAACTGCATTGCGTTACCCCAGTTGGCGCTTAAAATTCACGTCTTTGCGTTGCTCCAATTGACGTTGAAAATTTGTGCATACATACGGTTTCGATAACATTTTAGACTGTCAGTTCTCACACATACACATCAAAATTTCCACGCGTACGAAGTCGCGGGTAAGAGCTAGTATGTAAATAAATGTTAAAATAGTGTTAAATGAAATGCACCATTTAATGTATAAAAAAATTCGATGAAACTGGTTAAACAAAAAATATCTTAGTGAAAAAGGCAGGCTTCTGTATGGAGGAAAAATAAGGTTAGATTAACAAAAATTTAACTTTGAAGTTATCTCAATAATTTAGATGAATAAAGCTAATTAACCCCTTCGCATACAATGACGTGCCTGACACGCGCATCGATTACTGAATTTTTAGTTCCAAGTTCGCAACGAAGCCACAGAATTTAAATACGCAAAAATTAATTTGAAAAGCTTTTAATATCCCAAATGTTCCATACATTATTTTAAAAAATCAAATTAACAATAACTGACCAAAATAGAATGTGTCATCTAATTAGAAAGTTAAATAAATTCGTATGTCAAGGGGTTAAAATGAATACTTAAAGCTTCAAAACCACATACTTTTAGAGTGCATTTTTATTTACCACTATATATGTAAAAAAAATCATTTATTTACATTTAATTATTCAACTTTAAAAAAATTTTATCACTAAAAAAATGTTAAAACTATTTAAAGGAATTAATGTGTGTGTTTTTCCTTCCTATATAACTATAGGGTACCATTTAAGTAACATGAATCAATCAGCATACAAAAAAACATTTAAATCTTCTACTAAGTTAATATTGCTTTTTTTTTGTATTCACTGGAATCCTAAACAATAAGCAAAATTACTTATTATAGAATAATCTAAAAATCATTCTGTCTTACATTAAATCTTTCATACGATGATCATGCATATTTCATGTACCAATTCTGCTAAGTTTTTTTTTTAATTAACTACGATTTAGGTCATTTCAAACATATAAAATCTTATGGTTCTAACATTAATACCTTTAACATAAATAATTTAAAAACTGCACCGTTTATTTTTCTTTAAATAAGAATATAGTTTTTTTTAGCGAAATTGTCTCGTAACTAACAGAGAAAAAAAACAATAAATAAACTATACAATTTTACTCTGTTGTCAGCTCGTATAATTATTAGGTTTTAAAGGCGCAAATAAACAAGCTGCGCCAACACATGGTAAAATATATGATTGTCTCAGAAATTCGATTGTGGGCGTTTTAAAAACTTTTCTGATATTTATAATTAGGAATTTGAAAATTTGTATTAAACAATTAATATTTAAAAAAATTAAGTCAATTCCTACTAAAGTCAACAAAGAAATTTTATTTTAGTTACTTTTTATTAAATAATTAAAATAGATGTTGTTATTCTCTTTAACAGAAGGAGGGGTGCAGTAACTTCTGAGGGTATGGACCCTGAGCATCCCAGGGCAGAAGTCATACTTCTAGTTTACACACATCACAAATCTTTTTTACAGAGCAGACTTCATTCATACATTTCATTCATCCCCAGATCGTAATTTAGATCTGGAACAGAGAACGATCCCCTCTGATCCAGTACCCCTAGTGATATTACTCTTGACATGGAGAACTTTGAGGTTACCCTCCACACACATGGAGATTCCTCGGCTGGCGTGTTCGAAATCGCAGCCCAATGGATGCGAATCGAACGCCCTATCAACCAGGCTATCCCGGCCTACTAATTACATATAATTTAATATCAATAATTGATCAAAAAATTATACTAGCATTGAA
>JAOUZG010000498.1:98778-118949 GCA_026289955.1 Argiope argentata
ACACAACAAATATGTTTATTTACATGATGACACCAACACAACAAATAGTGCAGCCGAGACGAACACAGGACAGCACACAGCAGACCACAAGTTGTAATCGACCATGGCTCTCAAAGCATAGACAGAATCCAGCTGGACAGAGGTTCTTCCCGGCTCTGCGGTCTCTCCAAACGGTTGAACTTATCACTGTCTCTTCGCTTTAGATGCTGACTCACTACCGAATGACTGGTTACTCCACACACTATACGTCGTTGCTTCCATAATAGACAACACAACTCGGCACACAGTAGTTCAACACGCGCTTGAGCTAAACACAACACTGGCATTTCGTTGTTGTCACGCTATTCTCTCGAAGACTCGTCACTCTTGCCTTCTCCAACTTTTCTTCCGTCTCAATTGAGTCAACGAACACCATACAAATCAGATAATCATCTTAGACTTCGATGATAGGCTTATCGGGGCAGCAGTCCTTGTCAAGAGAGCTGTTTCCTTAACGAAATGAGACTGAAAATAAAAGAATACTTTGAAATGTGAAATTTCCATGAGCTGGAATGTGTCTTGAAGAGACGATGGATAAGGCAAAAATGAACCGTTTCTTCTGGGAAGAAAACACTAGGCTGCTAAGATTGAGAGGTAGAGTTAATCAGCCAATGAGAATGGAGCTGTCAGAACGAGTAGGAGAGGGTGAGTAAACTGGTTAAACTATTGTACTTAGAGAACCAATCAGGAGCTAGCTTTTTGTCAGTGGGAATAGACAGATTTTGGAGAAACTTAGTCAATGAGAGCATTAGGGAAAGTGAGCTTCTTTTCTCCTTTATTTTCGGTTTTCTTGGCTAGCTTCGCTGCTACCATTGATTTTGGGAATTCCTGAAGGATTTCTCTAAGTTGTCTGATGATTTGGAGGGTTTCTAAAATAGAGGGGAGTTTTTCAAGGTTTGTCAAAATGGGAGCATTTACAGGTTTCTTGGACAGTGGAGGAATATGGGTGGGTTGATTTTTCTTGCTACTCTTGCGATCTCGGCATAGGAAGGTCTTCCATTAGCTTGGGGAACTTTTTGCATCCTTTCCAGGTGGCGGTATGCCCGGTTTCTTGGCAATTGATACAGACAGGTTCTTGCATAATTGCCTTGATCTCGAAATTTCTTGTACTGTGTGCTCTACCACATTTGATGCATTTCGGAGTAAGCCTGCAATTTTTTGCTGAATGGTAAAAGCTTGTAGCAGATGGTTGCAGTTATTTTCTTTCTATAACTAATTTGATTCTGAGAAGTAGATATTTTTCGTTGTATATGTTGATAGCTTTCCTAGATTTTTTAATTTTGAGCAAAAATATTAGGTAGAATGTTTTCGTTCTGTAATTTTTTAGTTGGAAAATCCTAATAACTTCATAATTTAGGTTTGCCAATTCTTTTACTGTTTCTTCTTTTTCTGCGTCCCGGGGGGGGGGGCACTTTTATGATGATTTTTAAGGGTCTTTCTTCATAAGTTTTGGAGAGGACAAATTATTCTTTTATTCTTAGTAAGGAATCCAATAATTCTTTCTCTCACTTCCTCTGTGAGAGAGAAAAAATTATTGAATTGGTTCAATGCCTGTGATATTTCAAATGAGTCTGTTGGTAGTTTTAGTGAATTTCTTGCAGGGTTAGAATATAATTACTCTTAAGTTTGAGTTGTTTTGAAAGTATTTCAAATTTATTGGCAGTTCCCGTTGTAATTGCATCTTGTTCTGTTCTTAGTTTTTTGGCTGCCTCCCTAGGGCTAAATAGTTGGAAATCGTCAGTGTTTTTCTTTTCTAGTGAAGAATTTTCCATATTAATGTCCATTTCTTTAATACTTATTTCACTTAGATTTCGAAGATGGGTGGAGTGTTTTTTTTTCTTTGGCTTTCTCTGCCCTATCTCTCCAGATCATCATCAACTTAAACAGCAAGCCTTTTATAGCTCCAAGAGCAGCGAGAATCTTCTAGGCCAATCAGGACACATCTCGTTTTCCATTGGACGGATCGAGAAAATTCTTAAAATTTCCAGCATTATCCATTTTTACGCCAAAATCACCAATTGTGACGCAAATTCCTATCATTATTAACACAGCATCCGCTCAGAATGCAGCAGTGCTGATCGTAAGGCGGGTTTTTTTTACGATGTCACTGTTCGTGCTGAGAAGCAAATTTACAGGTTTGTAGCAATATTGAATGCAATTTTTTTAGAAAACAAAGATTATTTTTAATTTATTAAAGGTAATTATATATTGTTGTGGAAATTAAAACTTTTTTCTTTTCAAGCAGTATAGAACATACTTTCAACTTGAAAGCTAGTCAAAAAAAGATAAAAGAATATCTGGATAACAATGGAAAATACTAATGCTAAATTCTTGCATTTTGTGTTCCAGTGTATATATGATATGATTTTTTAATAGATAAAGGATTTTAATTCACAGTTAACACATTTTTAATTTAAGCAAGAAGCTAATCATTTATTTTCAATTATTATTATTATTATTATTAACTTCAAAAAAATGCATGATCACATTTAATTATTTTTCCAAAATGACTATAATGAGGGAAACAATGGCTTAAATAATTTTTATAAACAAGTAAATGGTATTCCAATGGGTACAGCTTTTTCCAGTGCTTTGGCCAATATCTTTCTGCATTATTATGAGAAAAAAATAATTAAGGACAATTTAATAAACGGTTATAGATATATAGACGACTTACTTTTGTTTAATTTGGATAATACTAATATTGTTATTGACTGCTACCCAAAAAAACTAATTCTAACTGAAACTAGCAATAATCAACTTAAAGCCAACTATTTGGATTTAAATATAGAAATTTCAAATGGAAAAACTTTAATAGGTATTTATGATAAAAGGGATAATTTTAACTTTAAAATTATTAAACTTTCTAATTTCTAATTAAATTCTAAAATTTTCAAAAATTGAATATTTTCACAATTTTACAGGATTAAAAAAGTTTGTGATAACAAAATTAATTTCATGTTAGCAACTAATAATTTTATTAGCAGCTTAACCACTAACGATTTTCCCAAAAATTATTGCAACTTACAATCGAGAGTACAACTTACAACTTAGAGAGTACAACTTACTTACAATAAGAGAGAGTTTAACTAATTTTCAAAACTAAAACGAAACTTCCAGTTTATTCCCTTGGACCGTAACTGAATAGATGGCGCTGCATGTACTTATTAGACGATTTTTTCTGAACAACATATGGTTTTAAACGCGGCGGATTTTTCGTTCGTTCGACGAGGTAAAATGCTACTGATAAGTTTTGACAAGCTTTAGACCTTTTGGAGTCCTTTTTTTTTCGGATTTTCTTAGTGACTGTCATTTGATTGGTTTGAGCATTTCTCTTTTATTCTAATTAGATTATAAAAACCTTTTAGTGAAATTATTTTGCTTGTTTTTGTGTGCTTTTAATACGAGTATATTTAGTTTTGTTTTGAGTCTATGTTGTTTTGTTATGTTTGATTTTAACATTTTGTGTTTTAAAGTTTTTATATTTCTGTGGTATTGATTATCTCCAAGACCTCATTTTCATGGATTTTTCAATTTCTTTTTAATTCCATTTAGATTTTAAAAACTTTTTTAAATCTTTTTGTTTTGTTTTGTTAGTTTTGCTTTCGTTTGGTTTGATTTTAACTTTTCTGGTATCTTTTTACTTTAAAGTTGTTCTTTTATTATTGTGATGCAAATTTATTAGAAAAACCTCTTTTGGGGGGGGGGGACTTTTGGATTACGAGAGATCGATTTTTGACTTATTATCAGGTCTCTCACAGAAAAAATCCCTGATTTGAATCCCTGCCTTAGGGTGACCCTTGAAAAAGTCTTCAGACCGGATTCATTGTATTATTATTATTTTCTCCTTTTGATTTCAAATTTTTGCTAATACAATTTTTTTTATAATACAATTTTACAAATAATGCATTTTTTTTAAATTAACTGTAATTGTTAGTTAAAGATTTCCTGATTTAAAAAATAAAGCCCTTGAATTATGATAAATGAATTATGAATTATGATTTAAAATATGAATTATGATTTAAAATAAATATTTTAAAATATTATTTTTAAATATTTATTTTTTGTTACGGAACGGAAAAGTAACAAAATTAGTATCTTCTTAGGGCAAAGATCAATTTGCATTAAAGTTGTGATTGTTTGCAACACGATTACAAATTCAATATCATGTTAAATTCTTTAAAAAAAAAAGACTTTTTTTTTTTTTTTTGGAGAAATGGGGAAGTTGTAAAGAAAAACCCTTTTTAAACTATATATTTCAAAATATTTAAAAATTAAGAAACGTTTTCCTGCTCACTAGTTAGTATTGTTAATATTATTAATCTGTTTTAAAATCAAATTGGGGGCTAGATAACATAATTTTGAATGTATGTAATACGTAATAACGAAATCTACACTATACCCCATTTTCCAAAGTCCTACCAAGCAATAACAAAAAACCTGATCAACATGATGATATTCAATTCTCTACAAATTAAAAACATCCCAACATTTTCTGCACAACACTCTTTTGACTGAAGCATCAGAAAATAATTTCTGACTTCCAATCAAAAAGAGTTGTAATAAAAAAAGTCAATATAAAAATTGTTTAGCATTTGCTAATAATTAGATTAGAAAAAGCAATGCATTGAATCCAAAGCACATGTTTTTTTAAAAAATGATTTTATTCCTTAGGGTAATGTGTCTTCCCTTTTTTTACATCAAACATCTGTAAATTACAAATACTAAAGTTTTTAATTTGAAACAAGAAGAATTCATACCTAAAATACATCAATATAAAATTTATGACTACAAACATATATGTGCATCTACCAATGCTCTCACATCAATAATGGCAGCTGACTAAAAAGCTAACTGAACATTCAGTTTACTTCTGAACTTATTTATTGCATCCCCAAGTCTATTTCTTTTTCTTTTGCTGACAATCAATTAGGAAGGAAAATTCTTTTTTATTAAATAACCCTTTATCAGAATCTCTGGAAGGAAGAGATCTGACTTTTGAGCATACATGCTATATTTAAAGCAGGAAGTTGAACTGCATGAATCAAATACAAATCAAGATAAATCTTCCCAATTGTAATAAGTTATCATCTTGCCCTATTGCAGGGTTTCAGATATTTTTGTTGACTAATTTTAAAAAAATATTGAAATAATGTAAAAAAATATTTAAAAAATGAGAATATAAAAAAATGAAAAGTTTTTTTTTTTTAAGCTTAACACATAGGTAAAATAAGTAAAAAAAATTTTAAGATCAACAAATTTCTCTTAAATCAAAGCTTACAAAATAATTCTTTTTTTCATTATTAAGCTAAACGGAAAACACAGCTTCTCATTACCCATTTCAGCTGGGCATTGATCGTGCTGATGTAATTAAACCTGTCAAAAGAATCGTTATCAAAATGTCTGATTAAAATTTTAAAAACTTCCGCATGAAGTATGTGTTACAATCAGTCCTGACATCCCCTCTTTCTTCCTATAAATTTCAAATTTAAAAAAATAATAATAATAAATTATTTTATTTGTCTACTAGCCGCCTTTGGCGACCAGTCGGTTCGCCAGTATTAATGATCGCTAAAATTTTCATATAATATTTTATGTAGCTATGTCTCATAACAGGTTTTTCACCAAAATATTTTTAAACTAATAAAATTTTGATAATTATATAATGCCTGTATAGTATTTTTTAGCATTATTTTCTTCAGATGTTCTGTTCATTGTACTACTCATCTTTCTCTTTCTATCCGAGCAATGATTGCCCCGGAATTGATATTTTACTTGGAGGTGGAGGTAAAGGTCTAAAATTCTACGTTTTTATAGAATAGTGAGATTCAAATTTTCATAAATATAAGCACACTAGATAAATAATGACACAATTGGTTTTCAAGAGAAGCGAAAGTTTAAAAACAGCTTGGAAAATGCCGCTGACAGAGGAAATAATAGTGACACGCACACACCCTTCTTTTCTTTTCTATCAGTTTTTTCTTCATTACTTTTCTTTCTACAAACCCTTTTTTCCCCTTTGTTATTCTTTTTTTTTCTTCCCTGCCCAGACTTTATTTTGAGAAGGCATAGATTAAATATCCATACAGACTAATAATAAAAGCAACTATTTTCTTTCTTTTTTAAAAATCCTGTTATCTGTAAATGAAAACCAACTGACTTCGCGTATTTCATTCTAAACAAATCATAATTTATTACTTCCTGCTATTTTACTCAGTTGGTGTGGGGGAAGGAAATGAAGATTTTTGGCGGGAAAGTAAGAAAAGTGTCGTTTTAACCATTTTCCTCACAGTTTTTTCATTTTTTCTCTCCATAAGAACCATCCCTGTGTCTTAACGAAAATATTTTTAAAAAATTAGCCGAATTGGTAGAGCCGTTCTCTAGTTTTGTGCTTAGCAAAGCATTTCGAGATCCATTTTTATTAATATAGATAAGCCTATGGCGGTGCTTTTATACAGAATAATAAGAAAAGCTTTGGATGCACTTCTTTTCAGGTATTTTAACACGTAAGTAAAAACTCTTCAAAACTTAATTTCAAAAGAAAAAAAAAATTATGCTCAAATTTAAGCATGGTGCTTCTTTTAATTAATATTTTAGTTAGAATTAATTCACATTGATGTTCTCTATAATTTATTTTCAAATTCACTTATAATCAAGTTTCATCATACGAAAAAAAAAAAAACTTGCTGTAGAAAACAGAATTTTTACTTTAAAAAAAATGCCAAATGCCAAAAAAATTCAAAATAAGTTCCAAGACTATCAAATTACAAACTTTAGATAGGCAAATGAAATCTGCTTTTACCGCAATCCACCATGTAGCAACTACTAAATGCTAATTTCACATTAACTACCACTTACAGATGCTATTTTCTCAAACACATTCACATATCCGTTTAAATGAATCTGATTATAAAAATATTAATTCCATAAAAATCTCCCTTTTTATTTTTAGCCAGTTTTAGATAAAAATGGAGTACGAAATGCAAGAGTCAGACATATAGTAAAAAATCTTTATTTATATTTAAACAAATGAATGCAATTAAAAATTTTCTTTTTAAATTTACCTGATACAGCTTCGATTCATAAAACTATTTGATTTTGCTACACATCGAAAATCTATTCTCTCTCTCTCTCTCTCTGTGTGTGTGTTTCTATATTTAGCGATGACATTTTTCTGCATAAAGTTATTTTGTTATTTAAAATTTCGCCATTCCACTGGATTTTTTTTCAAAATTCAGTTAAAATGAAATGCTTTAAATAAATATTTATTACAAGCTTTTTAAACTTAAAATTTTTATTTCAGAAAAATTCCTTTTAAATATAGTCTAGCCATAGGATTATTTAATCTAAATATTAATTACTCCCTACATCTTCCGATAAATCTTTTTTGGGTTTTTCAAAATTTTGATAAAAAAATTGGCATATTTCATTTTTGGGACATTTGAAACACCTAGAATTCTAATGAATTACAATTCGTATTATTCAAAAGGCTGTTCAATTCTAGTAAAATAAAATCTTGTTTTTTTAAAAAAAAAAAATCATATGAGGATAAGAAGTTGTTTTCGTTAGGGGGTTTTGAATAATAGAAGGCAACGAATAACTGAAGCTCGAAATCACGTAGGCAATAAAGCATAATGGAAATCTTCAACATGTTTTAATCGCATATACTTTTTTACCTGCTGTTACCAGAATTGCATTATTTTTATTATGTATGCTTCTTTGACAGAAAATGCGTTTTTAATAGGTTGACGTAGAACTATGATATTTTAGGAGGTTATAGCGAATAACGCTAGGCCCGAACTCCAAGTCTTATGGTTAGTAGCCGAGTGTCATATCGATCAAGCAAAAGGGACCCTTCAGCTCGAAGGATATTAATTGGCTTATATTGAAATCACCATAATATCATAGCTGTTAATTCATCTCAAAATCGGTGGAACCCCAAAACTTTGTGAGCAAGAAAATATATATATATATACAGAGAGAGAAGTTTCGGGATTGTTTCAAACTTGTTAATGACTTAAATTAATTAAGACAAATAATGACTTAAATAAGAATGTTCTCACATGATAAATTGGAATTTGCTATTATAGATTTTATTTTCTTTTTTAATACTTTATCTTTTACATTCCTTTTTTATCATGTGACAACGTGATGTTATTTTTTATTAAGAGGTTTTGGTGTCCCCGAAATTTGAAGGCAAGAACTATTCGTTTTTTCATTGGTAGATTCACCTGACCCATGATATTTGAGGTTTGTTTTACCAGTGTTGTTTGAGATATTTAATTATACTATCGATTTCTTCTTGTTTGTCGTTTCTATGAAGTGACGTCATCTTCCAATTTGTTTACGATTTCTTACTTTTAAATAATAAATCTCGCGCTCAAAAAATTATCGTTTTTTTTTAATCGCAATTTTGTAAAACGCGACTTATATTTATTCTTTAATGATATTATAAACTCATTCTTACTGATTGTATTTCTCAAAATACTGTAAATATTAGAATACAATTTTAATATCAATCTGCATTGCGTTCATTGGATTTCACCACATATACAACAGCTTCCAGTAATAGTGAACTTTTCTTCGAAATTATTATTATTATTATTTCTTTTTAATCTTAAAATCGGTCGCGCTTCAAAACTTTGCCTTACCAGCTAGAAAAATTGAAAATGAAATTTTAAAAAATTATCATTAGAGAGAGGGTGGTCTTGTAAGTTTTTCGAACTGGTTCACAGTGGTAAATGACTTCAATTAATTGACAAATAATCACTTAAAAAACAATAATGTTCTCACATCATAACTTGAAATTTGCGACCGTAGCTTTTTTTTAAAGATGTTTTTATCCACAAGAACGGAAAGTAGTTTTTAATCCAGTTCTAGCAGGGTTAGCTTAACTATTCTCCATGGATCTAAATGCTCATAATTAAAGTCACTGTATCGGTTTTTCGTATTTGGATTTAAAGTATATTACATCCTAGAATATAAATTAAAATGAAAAGTTAGGAATAGTAGAAATGCCATACAGCGAGCGGTAGAATGTTATGATAGCTCAATTGTACTAGGGATAAATTTTTAAAAAGTTAAATTTGGGAAAAAATTGATAATTTTCAACTTTTTTTTGGAGATTTTATTAATTTTAAAACAGATTATTAAAAAGTAATCTTTTATATCAAGTTCTGGGCTGAAATGAAAAATAATAGCTCACACATAAAAAATGATCTTGAGATACTAAAAAGTTGAGTTAATAATTATTTTTCCTGCAATTATATTTCACTCAATAATGAAAAAAGAAGAATAGATCAATCACCAATCATATTTTATTTTATGCATTCGTTTAATAATACTCATGCAAATTTTGATTTTCTACAATGAGACAATTAATTACTTTTCTCTAATATTGTTTAAATTTTATACCAAAATTGAAGTTATTTCATTTAAAAGTTTTAATAAAAAGTAACATTTTAATATAACGTCTATTAAATTTGTATCAAATTAATATAATTCTTTAAAAATATATCTGGAATTAAAGAGATATAAAAGGCAAGAATCTTTAAAAATATGCTTGAAATTAAAAAGATAAAAATAGCAAAGATCTTTCAAAATCTTTTTGAAATTAAAAAGACATAAAAGGCAAAAATTAAATCATATATTTAAAAAAAACATGTCTATCAAATAGACAAATGATAATCAAATGCATCATATGTTGCTATGGGAATAAACAGGCAGAGTAATATTTAAAAGTAATTTAAGAAACACAATATTTTGTAAAAATTGAACAAGAAATCCATACAAAATATTGGTAGCTCATAAATTATTTATTTTTAAATAAAATCAAATTATAAATAAGATTGATAAAAGCATCAATCAAAAAATGGAAGCATGAAAAAAGATGAAAAAGAACCTTTTATTTATTTATTTTCTACCTCTTTTTTACAAGCAAACATTAACCTTTCATTAATTTAATGATGTATAAAAATAAATTGCTTTATTAATGATCTTGTTATGAGATGCATTGTTAATATTTTTAATTTATTTAAAATATTTTTTATTTTTATCATGAAGAATGATATGTTTCCTTCTAAACATTCTTTTAATTCAAATTTGGATATATAAGTACCTTTTAAACTTTCACATTGATGGATTTCAGATAATAAAATTTGAATCAGAAAGCATTATGCTTAGACATACAAAAATTTGAAATTTGGTTTTTAGAAAATGTTTTATCCTGAAATAATATTTAAAATGAAAGGATTAAAACAATTTAATATAACTTTAAAAAACTTTTACTCTTTATCAAGCACACTATTATTAAGTTTTAAATAGATCAACCAAACAAAACTATTGTGATCAGGTATAAAAATATTTTTGAAATTTTCTACTTGAAGAGATTAATTATTTTAGTACAGTCTATGGGAACATAGACATTTATCCCCAGATTCATTCATAAAAATATGACAATACATCTAACTAATAAGCCCTAAGAATGCAAATAAAAAGCGTAACTAAACAAAATACAAACATTTTAAATAAAATATGCTTCCATTTACTATAAAAAAAATTACTTATTATTAACCTCAATTTACCTGATCTCTATATCAAGAAATTATTGTGTTTTCATTTCTCGTAAGGTATAAAAACAGGATATTGGTGTATTAATTGAATAACCTGCAAGTATGTTATTAGTTACTAAAAAATTTACAAGCAAGAGACCTTTGACAATAAATTGCTAACTTATAGTATCAAAAAGGGCATTATAATGATCATGAGTATTCTTGACTGTCCAATTAACTAATAATAGTTCAACTTGATAAAATAAACTGCATCTATAAGAATTTAAAATATGGCTTAGCCCTAGTTCAGTTGTGATTCAAAGTGTTTAAACTAATAAGGAATTGAAAGAAAGAAACAGTGTCTGAAAGAAATATTTATACATCATTCAGTTTATAAGATTTAAACTTGGTCTATAAAGCATAGTATTTTAATGAAATAATATAATATGAAATTTTTTTAAAAAAGACATGAATAAAAATAAAATATATATATAATATAATTGAAGGAAAGAAAAGATTAATTAGTCTATGATAATAATAAATACTTAATCAAGTTTCAACATGCTGCACAAGTAATAGTTATATGACACACATTTTCATAATATTAACTATTAAGAATACAAAAATATAAGAATATGATGTATAATGATTGTTAACAATAAAATTTCTTATTATATTAAATAGTATATGGCAATAATGTTTCTCTCTTATAAAAGCAAAATATCAGAAGTTTATTTTCACTGTATTTTAGTCCCTATATGTACATTTACCCATATCCAAAGAAGTTTATTTAAAAATAATTTACAATGAAGAATCAAACTATTACTACTATATAATTTTGTGGAAGATATTTTTTTGAACCATCTTTATTTACAAATTAAATAATGATTAAAAAATATTGCAATTGTTTACACAAAATATAAAAACTTTTTAATAAAGCTTAAAAACATAAAATTCGATAATAATGAGTTAAAAATCTTTAATACCCACTTTCCAATTTCAAATTCTTAATTAATATAATAAATAACATGTCAGCTTTTTTAAGTAATTTAAAATAATTTTTAGTTTTAATACACAAGAATATTTTCCGCGGGCCTCATTTTTATGCTATTTAATAAAGTTAAAATCAAGCACTCAACACCACTGTTTAGAATTTACAGAATGGAATAAAAACAAACACATATCTTTTAAATCACAGAATAACTAATGGACATATAATACTAGAAACCTAAGTGCTACTGAGATATGGCAAAGGTGACATACCTTTTTTCTTTTTGAAGATTTTTAAAAGATAACTAGCCATTCTTTAATATTACAAGTATCAATAGTAGCACAAATTCTTTAATGGCGGATAAGTTGAAATAAACGAAAAAACAGGAGATGTCAGTAAACAAGTCTTCTTTATAATTTCCACTTGAAAATCACTGTCACTAACTTAACGTCACTTTCAGAAACTTAAATGCAAAAATCCGAAACAGTGTTGTCGAGCACTCGAGTCAGGTAAGAAAATCGGCCATTGCAGTAGCAAGAGTCAAAATGGATTCGCTGATGTCAACAAGTAAAGAAGCATGTCAAGCTGTAGAAATATATTGGATCACCTGAAGAAAACAACTAACTGGTAAATTTACCTGAAGAACCTTCAGAAGATTCACTGGATTCATCTTCATCGAGCACACGATGAACTCGCAAATCAATCACATCATCCATGTCGCAATGTTTGTTGACTAGCAGTCAAAACAAAACTATGGCGAATGTTGCCACTTTTGCACTGGGTTTTCATTCTATGGTTTTCTTTTCAGGAAAAGGGAAGAATACTTTTCAAATAATCCTTATATCCCCAAAATCATAGATGACTTTCCCTTATTTAGGTGGCGCTAATGATGAAAACATCTAAACAATTAAAAGAAAGTCAGGTGATATTTGTTAAATAAGTTTTAAAAAACACACTTTATTCAATAAAAATCAAGCTGTTTTATGACATAATTTTTCACTTGAACTAATTTTAGGTTTTAATTTGTGATTCAAACCATAGTTTAAAGACTAAAGTTCATTTGTATATAAATTCATTTTTGATAATATCGTCCAGTAACACTTATGGGTTTTTTTTATCCATTCGACTTTTTATTGCATGGAATTCTAGCAAAAACTCTTGTAAACCATCCTTATATTTTTTTTTTCAGTCATTGGTTGAAATATGTTTTATTTATATTTAAAACTTTGATATAGTTGCTATTGCACAAAAATTTCCTTTTATATTATAGAATAAAAATTCATGCACATTTTATTTTAAATGCTGAAAAGCATACCCAAATTTATAAAATATAAATATGAAATACAATAAAATGACTTTGCTTGTATTTAGTGCAGCGGTTCAACGGGATTTTAACCAATGAAACTAAAGCATTCTTTAATGAGGTAATATCAGGAGAAATACTGTAAACAAACAATGTAGTAAAGCGGAAACTGAGAATGCGTCAGTTTAACTATTCGCTATTTTTAACCTATGTATTCTCCAATTTATTACAGAATCTCAAAATATAAGAATGAATGTGGGCTTTAATTTGTATTTAATCTGTCTCCCTCATTGTCGAAAATCGTTTAAAAGATTTCACGCCCCATTCCCGTCAGTTTGCCATCAATAAATTTCATGTGATTTTGATTATAGTTATAACTTTTACTTACCCTATCTGTACCATACCTAGCTTTGTTGAATACTTTCAATTTAATTAAAATGGAGTCGAATAATGAGAGGGAACCTTTAATTACATCTGTTAATTCAAATATTTCATACAACACTCAGCAGCAACAAGATTTTTATGCGAGTAGAGATGTAAGTTCTCTCTACGGATCTACCACAGTAAATAAATATAGGCAACTTTTGTCAGGAATCGTGGTTTTAATATTCGTTCTATTGGAACGAATCGCATATTATTCATTAACAGCAAACCTTTACTTGTTCTTGACCCAGAGTGACTTTCATTGGATGTATTATAATGCCATTAGTGCACTTCTTATTTTCACTGGTACATCTTACTTAGCATCGTTATTTGGTGGTTGGCTGTCGGATGCTTATTTAGGACGATTTAAAACCATAGCTTTGGCATTTATTCTTTACTCAGCTGCATATTGGTCTCTACCATTTATGATTAAATTATGTCCTAATGACATACCCCTTATACCTATTAGTTCTAACCCAGTTCCATTATTCAGCGAAAATTGTAGTTGGCCTATTATGTCAGTTTTGATTGTTATTGCCTTGGGAACTGGAACTGTAAAAGCTAATATTACACCTTTTGGAGCTGAACAAGTGAGTAATATTTTTTTGTAAATTTGATGTATGCTGTGCTTCAATTTTAAAATTTTTCACTAATTTTGCTTTTTGTCAAAATGCAGCATTGGTAATAAATGCAGAATAAAATTATATGAAAATGTTATTTTGTATGTTTTTTTATTTAATATGATAAATTTTTTAATGATTAAAATTAAAACTCATATGATTTATTTTTTTATTGACATTTTGAGGTTCTTAAAAATTTTCTTATAAATTTAGTGATTAATATATGAAATTCAACAGTATAATTATATCCATATATTCAATATTTTATTTATGTAAATCGTATGTACACCTAACGTTATGCTATTAAGCAATTGTTTTAAATATTACTCTGCAAAATAGGTTTTTTATAAAGAAATAAAATAAAACATGTTGGAATAATAAATCTATGTTAAAAAGATTACTATATTTTTCTCCAATATAAAACTAATTCTTTTACATAAACATAAAATATTTTTTATCATGTTTTGCTGCTAAATATTAGTTTTGGCTAAAAATTTAATAAGAAAAAATTTGATAAGATTTGATTCTATCAGAAAAAAATATCTGACTAGATACAATTTACATCCTCAATTTAATTATGATTTTCATCTCTTGATATGTATATGGTACTATAGGGTGATGATTTAATTTTTTGAAGTTAATTTCGCAAATAAATTTTTTTAACATTGCCAAGCATTGTATTTGATTTATGTACATGAATTTTTAAAATTTACTGTTCCAGCTCTAAAATTGTACCACATACCTTATGTAGAACTCTATCATTTTTTTAATTTAAAATACATTGTATATGTGTTTTAATTTTCTTCATTGTCATCTTATGGCTTGATGTAAAGCATTTCTTACTTTTTTAAAAAAAATTATTTTGGATGGCTCATTTTCAATAATAATTGATTGATTCTGCAGAATCCTACCTAAGTTATCATCATGTTTTCTTTTCAGAAACTGACTAAAACTTATGTTAGTGAAATTAAATTTTTATTGCATTTTAATATTTCTAAATTGACAAAATATCTATAAATATAGTTTTAAACAAAATTCAATTTTTAACATTAGTATTGAATGGAATATCATGGTTTCATGTAGCGTTTTAATTAACTAACAAATAGATGCCTCAAAAGCTGTTATTCAACACATTGTTATTTTTTTATATATAAACTGTAAAAAAAAATATGATTATTAAAAAAAATTTGATTTTTAATACTTGGATGAATCTATATTATTTTATTCTTCTTTAAATCTATGTTTTGTTTTGTTTGTGTGTGTTTTTCGATTTTATCTTCTCCATCTTTGAATTCTTTAATTAAAGAATTGAATAAATTAAATGTAGTCAATAGCCTCTACATCAAAATTATAAATCCATGACAAATTTTAAATAGGAATCTTTTAATGAGAAATCTGTGCATATATAGATATAAATGCAACGAATTTTGTATGTGAAATTTTCTCTGTGTATTTCTAGAATTGTAAATCTGTATTTTTTTTTTCTATATTTGTACAAATAGAATCTCAAAACCACAATAATAATTATATTCTGTATGTGGTTTAATGATATTCTGAATATGGTTAAAGCAGTAGGATTGTAGATCTTTATCAAGTCAGGATATAGTTAGTGTGTAAGGAAATATTTAAAATTCATTTCCAGTTCTTTTTGCCTTAAAGTAAATTAAACATAAAACGTGATCAAGTGTGAAAGTTTTTGAAACATTTAAGAGAAGTCTTGCTCTCTTTCCAAAAATAAATCTGATTCTGTTTTCAGATTGTATTTAAATATTTATTGTTAGCAAGGTTTTTTAATTCTTTATTTGCATTTCAGTTGATGTGTTCTAGAATATAATGAAATTTCATTTTGCATATTTTTAATCGTAAACAAATATCCACAGCTTATTCAAGTAATAAAATAAAAAATTGTTTTCTTGAGAAATTAAATTTATATTTAAGTGTTATATAAGATTTAGGGTAATTTTTTTAAATTGTAAATAAATAAGCGAGAATGTTGCCTTAGATTTATATAGCTAACTGCTCTTGCTGGAAATATCCAGTTTGCAAATTTTAAAAAACATATTTTATTCCAAAAAACTTTAATTTAACAAGTTTTAAAATAAATTATTTTCAAAACTGATCTTAAAAATCTATTTTAGTTATTGGTCATTGTGTATAAGTATTGTTGAGAAGACTGAAATCTTTAATAAAATGTGCATGTTTTCAATTGACTTTTTTTTCCATTCCCTTTTAAAACTGGCATCAGGATTTATTAACAATGCTAGTATTTTCAGAATTAAGATATTTCCTTTCACTATTGTATGGAAAACATGTGATGCAATTATCTGTGTCCAAAATTTGTTTTTATCTATTCCTGGAGAAATCTAGTATAAATATAGGACTTGTAAAGATTCTATCTTGCTTTCATTTTTAATCAATCATATGATAACCTACCTAACTCGTGGCTTGAATAAATATTATTATTTGGTTCTTTTTTTAATTCTTATTGTTTTGGATTCCAAGATTATGTATGCAAAATCAATTTCAAGATTTAACATAGATTTCTTAAAATAATGATATAATAAAATTAAATCAGTACAACACAATTTTTTTTAAATTTAAAACTGAAGTTTTATATGAAATTTGTTTTAATATAAATGTGGCAGATGCTATGACCCGGGGGCCCGCGACTGATGAGGACCCACCGTGATTAAGAAAATAGTGTTCTGAACAATAATAGCGTTTACACGTGCTGAAAGTATACAAGTTAGTTAAAAGTATATACATGGCCGATTGAATGTCGACAGACACCGTTATTATGCAATGATCGCAGTAATACCTGTATAAAGTGGGGGGGGGCCTTAATTTATGAATAAAAGAAATCCCCTTCAGACATGTCGAGACAGAGCGGCGCGAATTCCAGCCGCTAGCGGAATACAAATAGTAATATTCTTTATGCGTTCCTCTAGATATGTTTGTTTATACTCAATTGCAAAAACAGAAAGTGAAATAAAGATAAATTAAACGATCAATTCCTTGAAATGCGCTTTACGTTACTGCTTCTAAATTGTAATTTATATGAAGTAGTTCATGTATTAGAAGAAACAAAATCGCGCATTAAATAAAAATGCATTAATAATATGTGTTCGTGTTTGTATTTTTCCCCCTTTTTTACTTCACAAAAAATTAGGGCTACCTATGGCTCCTTGCACTCGGGTTTCTCATTAAAACTTACATGCCTAATAAGGATTGACGTTTGTTCCTTTTCAGAAATATTAGGAATACAATCCATTTGGATACGATAGCACATAGCTGCTTTTATGTTGTGTTTAATGTAATTAAGGACCATTTCCTAACGCAGAAATAATTTGTTCTTGTGATCTATATACTAAATGATTCACTAATATATTTTTCGAATTTATTATTTGGTTCATATTAACCATTAACACAGAGTCGTATTAACTTAATAATTTGATTTAGCATTCAAAAATTCCTTTAATAGGCGTAAAGTAGTACGTAGCGAAAAAGGATCTATCTTCAGCAGTTTTAGATATAACTCCTTTGTGTGGCACAGTTCCGATTTTAACACAAAGTATTCTACAGTTAAAATATTTGGCCATAAATCAGAATTAATCATACTCTCTTGGTCATAACTGTCATTTTGGTCATTATTTTTTGATTCGGTTATATTTGTATAAACACACGATTCTTCAACAGAATTCACCGTTTCGACATTTTTATTGCAATATTGCATGTTTTCTGGGGAACTTTTTTCCCCCAGCAAAAGTTTGAATTGCAATTTCTGAAATTGAAGCAATTTCATTGCTAGAATTGCTTCGTAATCAAGAAATCAGATATATTTACGACATCTTGAAGTTAAGCTTTTCTTTTTCCTTTTCTGATAATTTTCTCTTTTGACACCCAGAGGGATATTTCATTGACATGGTTATATCTGTACCGATTGAAGGTCGCGATGCGAACCTGCGACGCTAGGGCCAGTGGCTTAGTAATATGACCATAATAAATCGACTTCAATATCGTAGATGTTATCTGATTTATGAAGCTATCGCCACAGCACTCCCCCACCAGTGAGTCGGCGGAGGGACGAACGATTTTTACAGCGCCAAGCGATATGGCGAGTTGCTGCTTCCTTGCGTCAAGTGTGTCTGACGACTTTGCTTTGCTTGTTTGCGTGAAGTGGAGTTGGCGGCTTTGTTTGATTGCATCAAGTGAGTTGGCAACTTTGTTTGTTTTTGCTGCGGGTAGATGGCACCTCGATTGTTGCATGTGGCTGCATTACTAAGGTCACCAATGTACTGATGTAAGGTCGCGATACAAACCTGCGACACTAAAGCCAGTAGCCGAGTAATATGACCATAATACAAAAGTCCACTTCGATATCGTAGATGTTATCTGGCTTATGAGGCTAGCGCCACATATTTAACTGTATTAAACAGTTTATAGAACGAATTATCAAATTATATTACCTAGTAGTTTAGGTAAGTGGCTGTAGATCTACTTATCTGACGCTAATAATATTTTGCACACTTTCACCAGACTTATAATATATACCGTAAACTTCGCATATTTGTAAATCTGTCGATTGCTCCAATTAAACTTCTGCCTTAATTCTTATAATTCCCGCCGTGGCTGGTGAAATAGTAATGCAATGTGCATTGCTATGATTTAATCGTTTAATTTATCTTCGTTTTACTTTTTCTTTCGACACGTTAATGTAAATTAAATACACAGATGCACGCATAAAAGATACTACATTATATGTAGAAAAAAAGATAATATTTGTTGATTTACAAGTCCATTTGAACTCAACTTCTGGCCTCCGCTTGCACCCAGTTGTCATGTCGCTCTGTCTTAAAAGGTCTGATGGGGATTTCCTTACTCATATATGAACTTTTTTCCTCTTTTTATTAGTATCACTGTGGTCGTTGCTTAGTAACGCCGTGAGTCGACGTTCAGCCAGCCACATGAAAACTAACTTGTATACTTTCAATATATGTAACACTGTTATTGTTCAGAAGGCTATTTTAATTCTTAATCACAGTGAGGGTCCCTCAATCGTGGGATCCCGGTGCATTGCACTCCCCCTCCCTCCCCGATGGCCAACCCTGGGCATGATTACAGCACTTTGTCCCATGATCTTTCAGTAAACCTGTCGCTTCATTTTGAGAATCTGCTATATTTCTTTGTTGCATACTGAATTTTTTTTGATCAGGTATTCCCTTTATTGGAAGGAGTGTTTAGGGCTCTGTGATGTAATTAGTGTTAGAAACATTCTTTACTCAAAATAGCCCTCATGTAGATACAAAAATTAATTTAGACTTCATTGGTGGATTTCCGCACCGGCGGTGGAAGCAGTTGCCTCGTGTCATAAGGTATATAGGGGCGTGTGGTGATTGCCTTATAAGCCAGATAATATCCTTCAAGCTGAAGGGTTCCTTTTGCTTGATCGATATGATACTCGGCTACTAACCATAAGATTGGGAGTTCGGGCTTAGCACCATTCGCTAACCCCCTACAATTGTAATAATCACCATTTTAATTATTTGCAATGTATATAATCAACTTTTATTGTAACATTTTCTTATTTTCATATATGCTCATGTTTTTATAATGTATATATTGTATGGTTCCATCGTATTATCCTCTGTCACTGGGGGGATACTTTGTAGCATCTGGCAACCCTAGTGTGAGTGAGCAATCATTTTTACGAGAGTTTCATCTGGCAACAGATGGAAGGAGGCGAACGAAGTGAGCAGTGAATAAAACGATATGTGGTGTTTACCTTCTGATTATGGAATTATTTAATTAAAACTAGGCTATTCACTTCAGGCCTCACAATATTTTTGGACAAGTATAGTATTGCTAAGCCAAAGGTAAATTTAATTGTTTAAGTCTCCCCTTAGGTCTGATTCATAGAATTTTCTCCTTTTATTTTATTTTTTTAAGAAAAGATTTTAATTCACCGATAAAAATGTTAATGAAAAAGTTTCAAGTAAAATTTTTGTGGAATCGTAACACTGTGTCTCCTAATTCTTTTCTTTGTCTTTATAAGTTCAAAATACCTTCTCATAATCTTTCTTCTCACACTATAGCATGTTCACCAGTGTTTGGACAATAATCTTGATATAAAAATGTAATTGTTTCCTTGAAATAATGAAGAATAAAAATTGCTAAAGAACTGTGACTTTTGCTTTAAATTGTGTGTGTGTGTGTGTGTGTGTGTGTGTGTGTGTGTGTGTGTGTGT
>JAOUZG010000498.1:118959-129550 GCA_026289955.1 Argiope argentata
GTGTGTGTGTGTGTGTGTGTGTGTGTGTGTGTGTGTGTGTGTGTGTGATTGCAGAGACGTGGCCTAAAAGATCAGGAGGATGCAATGTTGAATTTTTAATTTTGTTTTATTCCATCTCGAGAGATTGTGCAGCACGATAGCAAAATAATAATAAAAAAAAATGCAAGGCTTAAAAAAAGAAAGAAACGTTTATCTCTGATCTTATATCAGATCAGAGATATACTATGATACTCTCATAAATCTAATACACGCCGAATTTTGACAGGAATTCTTGCATGTGTTGACCTTGACAAGAGAAACGCATGAATCCTTTAAAAGAATCTATTTGCATCAGTGATATCTTATCCATTCACTCGGCAAGTGAATTCTTCAATGACGCATAATCTTTATAATACTTCATTTGTTTTATTAAATAGAAAAAGTGGAATAAATTAGGAAATAATAGAACACTCTAGAATGAGGTTGCCATGGATTATATTGACAAAACTTTGGAGATTAATTACTACTAAAATTAGAGTTAAAAATATTACATATATGTATACCCGAAATCACTGAAAACGCGCATTAACTAGGGAAAACTCGTTCTAATTGTCAGATCTAGTAATAAACCCTTCTTTTTCGTGTTTACACAGTTAGACAGTATAATTTAATTCAAAATTACGGTATTAAACAATTTACTAATACAGTGTTAAGAACCTATCATTGAAGGAAAAGTACTTTACTTGAATATTATTTAATACAGTACCGTTAATACAAATTACTTATTGCGACATGACAAACTAATGTGACATTTAGAATTGCAAAGAGAACCATTTTCTATACAGAAATATCTTTCAAGAACAATCTTTTTTACTAGAATTGTGGGCAAACCCTTGTAAAATTTCTGCGTTTTTGTTGTTGCTGTTCTCAACGAGATGTTCAGATTCGGCACTAGTTCTTGAGTCAAAAAAATTTAAGGCAATATATCGAATTGAGATCTGAAAATTAATGAATATATTAAATTTTTGTATCAAATTTATACCCTGATTAGCTTATGTATAAGTACTTATAAAGCTAATATAAGTAATAACCGTATATTTATTGAATAAATTAAGTTTCTATTATTATTGAATATATTTATTGAATAAACTAATTATTTTATATATTTATTAAATAATAAACTTATTAAGTTTAAATATCATTTATAACTTCGATTAGAGTTTGTTCAGAACTCTATTGTTATGTTTTTTAGCGCATTCGGGTTCGGATTGAATGCACTTTATTTGAGGACAGCACAAACAAATTTATTTACAGCATGACTTGATAAAGGAAAACTTCATATAAAAATAATTCAGCAGTCAACAATCACTAACAGCGTAAATACAAGCCTTACGCACAATAAACACAGACTGCAAGATATCGTATAGCACAGCAAACAGTAAATCACAGCGAGCTGAATTATACAACGTTAACCGCAAACGTAGACACAGCTCACTAATAACAAGCAAGAAAAATAATCAGCTCATACGAGTCGTTACTCCATCGAGAGGAATTCTGCCATATCGCGGCAACCCGTCCCTTATATAGCCGAGCGAGTGAGCGTCCATGAGCACGCGAAACTTCAGAAAAAACCTCGAACGATCCAGCGGCTACCAGACTATTCCTTTCGCCAAACCAACCCGGTTGGCGCCAAGCTCTTCGACAGCTGTCGCCAACTCCTTCACCTTCTGTGCATTTCCGCGGCGCTTGCCCGTTTGTAACACTATATCTCGTTCCAGTTTTGTTCAGGTAATCTTAATTTTTTTTTTCAAGCACAACACCAATGAGATTTCGGGAATCGGCTTTTTCTCTAGCAACGTCTGGAATGGGAACAGCAAATTACCTCCAATAGCAAACTCAGGATGTGCTGCATCAGAAATCTTTTTCATTCATTTGGCTTGCTTCATTCAAGTTTCTTTGATTTCCACTCTGTTTAGAAAAATGTTGGTCCGCTTACTAGCAGGCATATATCTCCCACCCCCTGTATTCATTTTCTTGAAAATTTTCTGAAGTTAATCCTTCTTTGCAATTTTTTATTATATCTGATAGCAAGTTTGTTCTTGTTATTTCACCTCTTGGTTCAATTTCAAACAGAGATTTATGTGATGATTGTTTTAATTTTGATTGTAGAGCTCTGTTTTTCACGAATGTTCACAACAGCCAATTTGTAGTTTGATTATCCATGAAGCCAGCATATTTTGCACATTATGGTTAACCTTCCAACTAAATCATTAGATTGGCTATATCGAGATTTCTTGTGAACAGTCTTCAATTCTCCCCATTACATACATACCTGCTTATAACAGAATTTACAAACTTTCTCCGGTTATCGAAATGCAGCATATAAGGAGTCTCTAATACCAAAAACAAGAGCTTTCCATTCTTTTACTCTGATGTGGTCATAGTAACACAAACTTTGTTAAATGTTCCTGGTAAACCATAATAAACCTAAATTCATTATCTACTATTCATTTTTGAATAAATAATATTTTTAGAAACAAAACATTTCCTTTTTTTTTTTTTTTTTTTTTTTTTTCTTTTCATCTCAGCAGTTATTACTCAGCTAATTTTCTTGAATTTCGAACTTTAACTCTGTTTCTTCTCCATGACCTACTGTCACATAAGCAAATTTGATAGCATCAAAAATTTCTTCAACTGCAAAATAATATTTTATAGGTTTGATTGAAGAAACCAAATTTGTACTCCATTGATTGCAAGAATATCAAACCTTTTTAATTGAAATGCCTGTGGCATATTTTGCTTTTTCAACCTCTCATAAAAGACAATTGAATTCATCATGTGTAATAGCTTTAAAGTCATTCTATTATTTTATGTAAAAAACTGTGATTGTCTAAGAAAATTATTTTTACAATTGTTCGTGCAAAAAGCATTAATATTTTCTTTGCTCATCATAAATAAATCAACAGCACAAAGCCATTCCAGCATAAAGGAAATTAGACATCTGTACTTGATTTTAAAATTTCACTAGCTAGAAATAAACATTTCTATGGTTTTAACTGTACAACACCTGAAATAACTAGAGAAAACGGGTTTTTCTGAGCGCTGTTAGTTAAAATGTGTTTTTCCTAGTTAATTTATGTTTTAACTGATTTTAGATTTTCACTGTAACATATATATAATAAAATACAAGATTCATTAGACTAGAAACAATAAAAAAAGAAGAAGAATAGTATATAAATTGGGTTGATAAATGATATAATCTGTACAAATAAATAATAAAAGTTATAAATACATTAAGAATTGCTTCTTTGCATAACATAATGATATCCAAAAATAAACGTGAAGATAAAATTAAAACAAATATGTTTATATTACTACTTTTATTTATCAACAATAGAGTTGCTTAGAAGGGGCCTCAAAATATTTCAGTACCTGTAGCTTCATATTACCAGGATCTGCTACTGCTATACTTGGTGAAGCAAAACTTATTCTTATGTGATTTTTTAGCTTTATATGTATATGTTTTATATTAACATATTTGATAATCAATTTTACATAAGTATAATAATTTTACATATTCTAGTAATATAATCAATTTTGTTATTAAAAAATATGAAGGTTTTGTGAAAATACTGTTATAAAAGTTGAATATGTTGTTGCTTTTATTTTCCTTTATATGGACGGAAATAAAAGCAAAAGCATATTTTTAATTGTATTGAAATAAACATGTGCATAATGAAAAGTAAAAATATTTTTAGATTTTAAATAACAAGTTATTTTGATTAACTGTTTTGATGTTTTTAATACCTGTATATTAACCATAAATATGTCATCAAAGTGCTGTAAAAATTGCAAAGTGCTGTAAAATGTTTTCTCACATGTATTTTTTAAAAAAATTGTTGGCTGAACTTTAATAATTCAAAATGAATTTTAAGCTTTTTAATTTTTTTTCTATTAAGTTCCATAATTATATTACAGTTTAATTAATTTTTAACAGGTTCGATATAGTGGTCCAGATGGCTTACGTACATACCTTAATTGGTTGTACTGGTGTGTTAATATTGGTGCCTTGACTGCTATATTAGGAATCATTTATGTTCAGCAAACTGATGGCTTCCAAAAAGGCTACCTAATACCTGTAGGTTTGCTCACTGCTGCCACTGTATTATTTCTGCTGTCTTATCCTTTGTACACTCATCAGTTCTCGTGTGGAAGTTCTATTTCTCGGATATTTTCTGTTTTAAAAGATGCATGGAAACGTAATCATGAACACAGAAATATAAGAAGTTTGACACCAGAAACTAGGTAAAAAATGTCTTATAAGTTTTTTTTTTTAATTAGATAGAATCTTTATTCATTTTAATGAACTCCAAACAAAAAATAAATAATCAAAAGATATTATGTATAGCTTTACAAACTTATATTAGGTTACTATATGTATATATAAAATTATATTTATGATCATTGAAATATTATGAAAGGTATTTAATACTGTACTAAGAAAGATTACTTAATGCTGTTTGATAGTATAAGTTATAAAAGAGCCATATTGTGTATAAGAATAATAGGAAATAAGTATTTGCAATTTTAAGTGATAAGGCATTGAAGAGAAAATTTTAATACATACATCTTCGTGGAACAAAATGAATGTAAAAATTATGTTGTCTTCAAAAAATATAATTATAACAGTATTAATACAAATGTCTTCCAAAATGTATGCCAATCAGCCTCTTCAAAATCCATCTAAGTATGGTGAATATACAGATGTTCATAAGCATTTATTTGGGAGACTGTTTAAATTATCGTGAGGTTGGGGGGATGGTTTCCTCCCTCTCCAATTTTCTTTAAATTTTTATATTCTGGTTCTACATGCAACTTCATGCATTATCAGAATTGATACTTTTACCATTTCAGTAGCAGTTTAAAATGTCTCAAATTTTTATATCATGCTTGTCAAGAATAAAATGATGTATTGATTCAAAATGTTCAGTACTTCACTTGCAACATCTTATCTTCCCTTTTTGGAATTTTTACTCTTATATATCTAACATTCTAACAAAATTAAAAGAAAATTATTTTGATGTACTCATTACTACGAGTTTAATCCATCTTCTTTGATTAATGAAAAAGATAAATATTTACTAATTAGATAGTTTTTAACACCACAGCATTTTTCCTCCCTTCAAATTATGAATTTAATGGAATTAATTGCATTTGGTTTTCAAAATTTCCATACACTCGGTCTGTAAATAACCAACAATTGTTAACATAGAGTTGCTTGTATAGTAACATTATCTTGCTGTACAGATAAGGCAATGTGATTTCTTTTTTTAATTTCTCGAAATTTATTTATGTATTTAGAAAAGCAATTTTTAAATATTTTCTAAGTTCATGGTTATGGTTTATCACAAAAAGACTTTCAGGTCTATTTACATTAAGAAGAATAATATAAGATATAATACATTGCTCTTCAAGATCATTATTTTTGTTATTGTTGTTCAAAATGATGCTATGTGTTTGCATAATTAGGAGTTTTTCATTAAAATAACTAGCCCATAAATATTTTATTACACTCATCTTTTTTTGTTTATGTTAGTTCTTTACACTTTTTTTAATGGTTAAATTTTATTTGTTTATTTCAGTTTGGCTGTTGTGAACAGACCATCATGGTTAGACATGGCCAAAGTTAGATATGGTGGCAAATTCCATGAATCAGTTGTTGAGGATGTAAAAGCATTATCTGCCATTATTACAGTTTTTATCATACTCATACCATATTGGATGTTGTATTTTCAGGTAATAGTGCTTTAAAAATTTGTTACTTTTTTTTTCTAAATTTTTCTAAAAATAAAGTTCCTTTTTATACTATACTAGCCGCCTTTGGCGACCAGTTGGTTCGCCAGTATTAATGCTCGCTAAAATTTTCATATAATATTTTATGTAGCTGTGTCTCATAACAGGTTTTTCACCAAAATATTTTTAAACCAAATAAATTTTGATAATCATATAATTCATTTATAGTATTATTTTCTTCAGATGTTCTGTTCATTGTACTACTCATCTTTCTGTTGCTATCCGAGCAATGATTGTCCCGGAATTGATATTTTACTTAAATGGTGGAAAAAAAGGTCTAAAATGCTACGTTTTTATAGAATAATGAGATTCAAATTTTCATAAATGTAAACACACTAAACAAATAAAGAAACAATTTGTTTTCAAAAGAAGCGAAAGTTTAAAAACAGCTTGGAAAATGCCGCGCACAGAGGAAATAATGGTGACACACACACACCCTTCTTTTCTTTCTTTCTTTTTTCCCTGCCCAGACTTTATTTTGAGCAGGCATAAATTAAATATCCATACAGACTAATAATAAAAGCAACTATTTTCTTTCTGTTTTAAACATCCCGTTATCTATAAATGAAAACCAACTGACTTCGCGTATTTCTTTTTAAACAAATCATAATTTTTTATTTCCTGCTATCTAACTCAGTCGGTGTGAGGGAAGGAAATGATTTTTGGTGGGAAAGTAAGAAAAGTGTCGTTTTAACTATTTTCCACGCAGTTTTTTAATTTTTTCTCTCCATAAAAACCATCCTCGTGTCTTAACGAAAATATTTTTAAAAAAATTAGCCGAATCGGTCGATCCATTCTCCAGTTTTGCGCTTGGCAACACATTTCGAGTTGCATTTTTATTAATATAGATGTAACATGTGCACACATGTGCAAATGCTTTCATTATGCATAACAGTTTTCCTAAAAGTCATTGTATAAAATATTTGTTTAGTATATGAATTCAAATTAATTTATAATTAATAGGTAACTTTTTTTTTTGTTAAATCTTAAAATATATTTTTTTATGTTCAAATTAAGTACTATTTATAAATTTAAGTGCATTTTTTTTAAAAAATAATTTTAATTGTTTTTTATTATTGCTATTATTTGTTTGTTTTAGATGCAAACTACTTTTTTGGCTCAAGGTTTGCAAATGCGTTTAAGTCTTGAACCAGTTAATTCAACAGATCATGATGATACTATGTCTGGGTTCTCAGTGAGTATCCATGTGTCTATTTTAGAATTTCTATCTATAACTATTGTTACATATTTTTTTTTAAATTATCATTTCAATTGTTGATTTATTTAATGCTTTCATGCTATAGATGTTAATCTTTGACTTAAAATCTGAGCATAGCAAAGCTATCTTTAAATAGATATCTGTTTGAAGGCATGTTCATATAATTTTATGCTGCCTCTTCCATCAGTTACAAATAATTAATAAACAAGTTGTTGTTTTTTATTTGTGAAGGATTTTATAATATGAGTCAAATTTATTTAAAGTAATGCTCATGAACTCATTAGATTTCCAATAATGTAACTATTTATGTAATATTGTTAATATTTTTGTTACAAATTAAAGTTCTCAAAAACTCTTTGATAGTGAATATTTGTTGTGATCTTTTTTAAGCAGAAATTATGTTTGACATTTCGTATAAATATGTGGTGTCATATTCGCCAAAAATTTTATTAGAATAATAAATATGTAACAAATACAATATCAGTAATTTTGTTGCATGACTTTTATAACACTGCTTCCTGTACTCAATGTGAAATGAATATATTATAAGAGTGAAAAAAAATTTATCAAATTATTTTGTAAAAGAAAGTTTTCAAATTTTTCTTGAAAGGATTTATTAATAAGATTACTATTCCCCTATTATGTTGAATGAAAGTTTTCTGAAGCTCAAAAAAGAAATTTTAAGCCTAAATGCCAATAAGTGATGTAGCAATCTGGCAATTGCTATTTAAAGAAAATCAATGTTAGCTATATTGCAGAACCATATTCATTTTGTTCACTAGTATGTTTTGTTCACTAATTCTATTTGTTAAAAGCATTGCTTCATATCAAATATCGACCTTGTTTGGGTGAATTCATCATAGTAGGATTCTTTATTTCAATTTTTCAAAAGGTTATATCTTATTTTATTCTTTAATTCCCTGCTTAACATTCTCATAAGCATCACTTACCTGAAATTGATAAAATTATTTGTCCACTGTTCTTTATAATGCCCATAATCAAAAGTTTAAAAAAAATCATTACTTAAACAATTCTATTGTTGTGTGTAAAAATATCATTAGTGGCAAGAAGAATTAAAACTGTGATTGGATTTACATATTATATAAATTTGTAGCTAATTACATTTAAAATAAACTACTGAATACAAATTGTTGTAATATGTTATTATTTTAAAAGAGCTATATTTTAGTTTTAATATACTTGTTGTTTTAATGTATAAATTTAAAAACCTAATGAGATATTATATCTACCTTACTAGACCAGATGTTTTAATTATTATAATTAATTGCCAATATTCTGTCTAATTTAATATATATGGAATAAAGAATCTCAAATATAATAGAAACTACCAATAAACATCACAGATAAGAGAAACTGTTATTAGTCCTCAGCAACATAAAAACTTGCAATAAAAATATCCCTATGTGTGAAAGCAAAACTTTTTTTTTTAAAGTTGAGTAATTGAAGTTGATAGGAAATATATATACTGTGGGAAAAGAATTTGGTTAAATTTTAAGTTCCTTGCCATTCCAAGCATCAGAAGTATGTTTCAGATTCTTATTTGAATTAAAATAAAAATAATTTGAGTAGTAACTTTTTTTTTTTTAAGTATCTTACCAAGATGAAAATATTCTTTAAAAAATTTTTTCCATTAATTTTTTTAAATCTGAAAATAATAAATATAATTCCCTAGTGTATGTCACATTAAAAAAACTTATTACCATAAAGTGGCGGTGGACTCAAATATGTGTGAAAATGTTCAGAGTCTTCCATCTAAGTACTTACTCATGGATTTTCTATATAATTTAGGTTAGTAATATTTAGCATTCAATTTTATTTCAGATACCTGCAGCATGGCTTATGCTGTTTAATGTTTTGTTTCTAATCATTTTCATACCTCTCATGAATCATGTGATATACCCTTTCTTGGATAAGCGAGGAATACAAATTAGCATACTGACTAGGATGGCAATTGGTATGACTTGTGCTATACTGTCTATGATAATGGCAGGATGTTTAGAGATATGCCGACTTCATTTTATCTCTGAGTAAGTATAACAATAGCATTACAAATCTGCAATGTTTTCCCCCCTTTATTTCGGCAGTATAATCTTAGAAAAAATATAAACTCATTTTCAGCTACTAAAATAAAAATTAGAATGTGGTATTTAATTTCTTATTTCCCTTTTACTAAAAATCATATGGAGGTTTTTTAATTATAATAATATTATTTATTTCATTACATTGAAGTAAGGCATCTGTAATCTAAACTTGTATTTTTAAAAATATAAATCTGTTTTTTTTTAAAAAAAACTGGAAATATTAACAAATGGGAATATTTTGAATTAGTTTACTATGCTATGGAAATTTAATTTTTGTTGCACTTTCAATTTACTTCAGGACAATAATTCTTGTTTCCTTATTCAATAATTTTTCATACAGAAATACAAAAATAACTCAAAAAAATGTTGGCAAAAAAGAAGTTCAAATTGCTGAATAATATATTATTTTCATGTGAATGTAGACTAAAATCATTTATGATGTGAGAAAAAATTTTAACACATTAAGGATCACAAAGAAATCTGTAAGATATATGCCTAAGATTGCACATTTTGGGGCAAACTTGTACATTCTGAACATTTATCCACAACTGACATAGAGTAAAAAACGAAAAAACTTTTGAGCGACCCTTAATGTGTTAATATATGACTAATTGAAAAAAAAAATTCTATATTTTTGAGTAAATGATTAAAATATTTAGAAATATGTAGAATTTTAAAATATTTAGAATGACTAAATAATTGACATAAAATATGCATGCACTAAAAAAACTATTTGTTAAATTTTAATGATGCATGCTTTGCTTTATATATGTTCATAACCATAATTTTGTAATTATGTTTATATTGAACAAAAATGTATATGAAGTATATGAACGAAAATGTTGTAAGACTGAAAATGAGCATGCAAAGAATTAGTAACAAATTACGTAAAGGGTGCCTTCACATAAAAGATTTTTCTTTAATAATTCATTTAATGGGTTAAAAATAAAGCTATTCTTGGTGTGAATGTACACAAGGAATGCTTAATACTTGTTACTTTCTTAAAGTGTCTATTATTTTCCTAAAGCATATTGTAAATACATGTATATTTTTGTAAAAGATTATCCGAAAAATGTTAATGTATATATCAAATTTTAAGAATTGAATGTTAATATATTTTATAAATAAAAATATATAAAATGTTATTTATGTGAATGTGTAAAAAATGACTTATTTTTAAATGATAGCATTCTAAAATCATTCTTGTGAGATAAGCTTCTTTTTTTAAAAAAAAAATTCTATGCTGAGCCATTATTCCAATTCATTTTTATAATATTTCCTCAATACTCAACTTCCTCTATACTCAACACAAAACAATGAATAATCAGATTTATTATATACGTGTGTGTGTGTTTTCTGATTATTCAAGGTTATGTGAACTTCTCATGGTTAAGGTTTACTTATATATATATATATATATATATATATATATATATAT
>JAOUZG010000498.1:129650-205435 GCA_026289955.1 Argiope argentata
ATATATATATATATATATATATATATATATATTGTATGCTTGTTATCTTAATCCATTTACAAAGATACGTACTGTGTATCAGGAACAATATTTTTTTAAAAAACAATTAATTCATATTGTATGTTATATTTTGTGTTTTCTAATATATTGCAATTCCAAATTTTATTATGTTACATTAAAATTTGTTATAATTTTTATTAAGAAATTATAAAATTCCAATACTTTATTTTACAGAGGTCGCATAGTAAATCAAACCATTGAAAATACAGTGTATGTTGCTGCAGATTTACCAATTCTTTGGCAAATACCACAATACTCTCTCATTGGTGTTAGTGAAGTATTCACAAGTGTTAGTGGTAAGAACTTTGTTGAATCATTTTGTTGTTTGCATATTAATAGTTTTAATCATTTGTAAAATTGTAGAAAAGTCTTTTTCTTATGAAAAATGTTCCATTCATTCTCTGTTTATAATTTTGTTTCTTGTTGGAACTATAAAATTATGTGTCAAGTATGATGCTTGCAATATTAATTTTATAAAATATTGTGAGATAATCAATTTAAATCAAAAATTGTGTATAAAAAGTTTGCTTACGAAGATCAGTTTCATTTCAAACAATTGAATGGATTGAACTCTTACTATTAGAATATTTAATGTTCTCGTTATAATAATTCACATGAAAGCAATTTATTGAAAAACATTTTTATAATAACTGAAATCAAGAAATGAAAATTCTGTGAGTATATGAATATAGTTATTAAATATCCCAAGTCCGTATTTTTTTTTTTTTTTTGCCATATGTATATATATAATATGTAACTGAATTGCATTTAATACCAATGCTCTCAACTAGTCATATGAACTTAAAATAAAAGTTGCACATCTTTACTGTCTTATGTGTCATTAAAATTATTAATTCTAGAATATATATCATTTATTCTATGAACCTGAATATGTAAATGATTATTTTCCTTCATGTTTACTTTGTAATTTAAACATATTTAAATTACTGTCATGATGCAAATGATTATAATTTTGCATTACATTGAGAAGGACTTTAGAAAATTAGTAGTGTATTTTATATTTTCTTCTAGGGATGGAATTTGCAGTTTCTCAAGCACCTAGCACCATGCAGGGTGCAGTCATGGGACTTTATTATTTCTGTACAGGAATCGGTAGTTTTATTGGTGTAGCAGCATTCAGATCATTTGAAAAAATTCAAGATACAATTATAGTTCATAATTCAAGAAATACAGACACAGGAAAACTCTATTATTATTTCTTTTTCCTGGCTGGTGTACAATTGATAACACTTGTTATATTTTGCATAGTCATGAAGAAATTAAAAATTCGACGTGTACCATCTCCAAATCTGTCAGCAACAAGACTTTTAGGTAGTAGTTCATTGCGTACAACTTGAAAGATGAGGATTTTTCTTTTCTGTGTAAAATATTTAGTTCTGACATCCACTATAGTGGTAACATTTCATGTTGTGTCAATACTTATTCTTCAAACTATGAACTTTCATAAAAGTATTCTGGTATAAAACTGAACACCATTTTAGCCTTCAATTTGTCATACTTAATATTTGTGATAAGATTGGTGTCATAATGATTGCTTGTGTGATATTTCTTTGGGTTGTATTATCTTGTGTAGATATATTTTGAGTATACATAGTTTAAATGAAATTATTTTGTCTTATTCTTTTCACCTTCTTTAATGATATTTTATATTTTTCTATAGTAATTTGCATATGTATATACTTTTCTGATATTACCAAATAAGAATTTCCATTATATTTCTTTCTTTTGGGGGGGGGAGGTTATAGCTAAAACACTATTTTTTTTTAACTTTTCATAGGAAAAAATTGTACCTAATTAAACTTATTTGAGTGTGCTAACAGGATGCCTAGCTTAAGTAGACTTTGTAGCACCTGGCCTTCAGTTCTTGCCGCAGCCATCTTCATCGGAATCTGAAGTGGGTCATGAGACCTTGGGTTTCAGCAATTGTAATATTTGCAAGAGGCAGGAGGAGCTGGGGTAGTGCTTGTCAGGATTCGTTTCTATTGGCTGTCATCTGGGTGCGGGAGTATGCTGCCATTTTACTTATGTTTTTTAATCTCCAGGTAAACAGGAGTGTGACTTTTCAATTTATTAAGTGGGAAAATAGATCATTAAGGTGGGAGAAAGTTAGAATTAAATTTAAAGCAGTATATTGTATTATCTTTTGGATTTTACATTTGAGGGGGGAATTAAGTTATTTTGAAATCTTTCAATTAATCTCAAATTAATTTTGGCATCATAACCCCGCACCATGTAAGCATAAGTTCATGCTGGGCTCAAATAGGCAGTGCAAATAAATATTTTATTTTGCCTATTCATTTTGGAGTTTCAAGAGATTAAGAGGTAGAATTTATGCGTTAGGTCTTTTTTTGTCATGTAAATGAAAAGGGGTTTCCAAGTTAATTTTTTGTCTAATATTACACCTAAATATTTACATTCCTTAGACTATGGGATAATTTGGTTTTTAATTTTAACAGGAGGGAGGTTCTTTTTACTGTGGGCTTTGTTAAAAAAATATTGCTTCATATTTGCTTGCATTTATTTCTGTTTCCCATTTTACTAACCAGTCTGTTTAGTTCTATGGTGATGAAATTTTAATCTTTGTTTCTTGATAGTATTGCAGTGTCATCAACATATATACACAACAGGGTGTTAAATTACTTGTTGATCTTATTAATAAATATAAAAAAATAAGATTGATCCTATTTTAGATCCTTGTGGAACACCTGCTTTGATTGAGTTTAGTGCCAAAAATTCATTATTTATTTTGATCTTGAAGGATCTATCACCAAAATGAGAAATTATAATTGTGATTAGATATGGGGGAATGCCGTAATTGATGAATTTGTTAATAAGGTCATCTAACCAAACTCTGTCAAAAGCCTTCTGTATGTCCGGGAAAGACTGCTGTTATTTTTTATGGAAAAAATTTTTATCCTTTGATCCAATGTGTAGTTACTTATTAATTTCATTGCTTTTTGTTGTATTTTTCCCACCAAATGTATATATTTTTAAATTTTATATGTTTATTAAAAATGTATATATTATTAAAACCAATGTATAAATTTTCATTTCATAAACTTGCCTTATTTGGCCTTTGAAAAATTATATGATTTTTTCAATTTAAGCTATATTTTGCAAGTAATTATAAATCTTTAAAAGTGTTTTTTTTAATATTTAAATCAATATTGATAGCCTACCATAGTGATTAAAATTGGTAATAATTTGAAATCTGCATTCGTTAATGAAATATTAGTTCTCAAGCAATTAAAAAACATGCAGTTTAGGATGAATTGAAATGTCATGTTATGATACTTTTGATAAAGATGTGCCATTTCATATAACTAAAAAATTGTCTTTTGGAACTCTTCACAAAAAGAAAGTCATAATTCATATTAAATAATAATGAAGTAGATGGGATTGATCATATATTACTCCACGTTATATTTTGTGTGGCATTGAAATATGTTATCAATATGAGCTTCATTTTATTTTTCAACTGTAAGAGCTTTATTTAAAAAAACTGAAATACATCAATATGTATTTTAGTTTTAAAAAATTGTTGTTTCAATGGGGGAAATAACCTTGGTACAAAAAGTCAAAAGAAACAGCTTAGTATTAAAAGCATTATAAGTGTGCTTTCTGTGGAAATGTATTTCAAATGAGAGCAAACAATATATTGGGAACTATATTGAAAGCATTAACTTTTAAAAGAGCATCAAACATTTTCATAGCCAGACAATTTTATATTAATTTAAAAAATGTATATAATGTTGCTGCAAATTTCATGTTTATTAAGGCTATATTCATAATATTTGATGTTTAAAGATTTTTCTTTTTATAGTTGAAAAAAGCCTTTTCAGTAGGATACATATCAGCTTTAATGAAGCATTTAATCGATCGCCAAGAGAAAAATAGCATGAAATATGTTCATAAAAATATTAGTCAAAGATATATTTCAGTATCATCTTCATTAAAAAGTTAAATCTTTGAATACTAATTTATTTATGTTTTTTAATGCATTTAAAACTGATGTTGTTGACTTAATTTTTTAGTACATGGGGTATTCTGTAAAACAGTAAGAGTTTGTCTCAATTCAAATGATGAATTAGGATAATGAACTTTAAAAATGTCTATATATGACCAGGTCCAGCATAAAATGTATATGGGGGTAATACCAAAACAATGTTTATCGAAATTAAGACTAAAAAAGTATCTTAGCTCAAGGAATGTTATTTTTTAATTTGATTTTCTCTTTTTCTTTGCAGATCAATATATCTTGTAGTGTTTTATTTGTATAAATGAATTCCCCCATTTGTATTTTTTTGTATATATTTGTTTTATATTAATAATTTATATATTAATAATTTGAAAGAAAATAAACCAATTTTATTATGACCTTATGGTTTTAGAACTGTACTAAATGGTTAAAATATTCAACGAGAGATTCTTCAAATTTTTAGAAGATCTCATTTTGTATAAACTGTTAACTTTGTAAAGTATAGATTTGTATGAATAATTTTTTTCTTATTGCAAAATGTTCACAAAGTCTAAAATATATCCCCACCCCCTTTTTTTTATTCATAAGATATGGTTTTTCCATTTTTTGGTTTGGTGGTTTAGCACAAACTTTATAACATGACTAATTCTTTAATGGTTTTGTGATAGAAAAACGCCAAAAATCATTTGATCATTTATATCTAAGCACTGTAAAAACAGATGTCTAGTAGTATAAAGCAAACTATAAAATTTTCTAAGATTGTTTTGTGAATATATTGTTGTTATTATTTGTATAAAGCATGATACAATAAATTAATCCATCCCTGAATTTTATTTTACTTGATTTTAATCACTATGTTTATCACTTACTACTTAATTCATTTGGTTATTTCACTTGGCGCGCTTTTTTTTTTTTTCTATCTTCTCTTAAATAAATTAGAGTTTAAATACCTGGAAAACTTATTTCCAACTGATTAAATTTTAAAATATATTTATTTCCCATATTTACGTTGCTTTACCATAACAAGTAATACTTATTCATTAAATGTCTAAGATTTAAAATAGCTATGAAAAAAAAATCGTTCCAAAAAATATTTACAATTGAAAAAGTTTTTTAGCAACAATTTGTAACTGCATTCTAAATTTTTTTTTCAATATTAAATTGCCTCTGGAACCTTATGGCTCATTATTTTATAGAGAAAGACTAGTAATTGTCAAAAAAATACAAACTCAACACTCGGACAAATCTCCTCATTTTAAATATCACCAAGTTCGAAAAGAAGATTTTTATAAAATGTCTGTCTTTGGAAAAGATAAAGATCCAAAAACTATTTCAACTAGATGGTTGAAATTCGGTAAACCAAATCGAAATTTTATACTAATTGGTGTTAATACCAAATTTGCAGTAAAATCTGTTTAGATGAAGTTCGGCTGTTAGAATATAAAATAATATGATAATTACGAAATGAAGAGAAGTAGATAGATAAATTTTTTAAGAAATAAATAAACGGCTTTAACATCTATAGGGCAGACACCTACATATGTTATAAACCAATCTTAACTACTGGTTGATTGTATGTCGATCTGTATAAATAGAAATGCAGGTTTGTATCAAATTTTTGTTTCAATCGATTGAGTAAAACATGGCTAAAACACAAGCTCGGTGTTCGGCTACTATTAATCACATGCAAGGAATTAATCAACAAGGTATTATAGATTCAGTAAAAATACTAAATTCATGCGATCTGTATCGGTAATGAGTTGCTAAACCTCCATTATTTTAAAAATTGTTCAAATCTTAACTGTCGTGCGCCATTTTGTTGCTTTCATTGGCGTCGACGGTTTATCGACAAATTTGAATCCGTCGCAGATAAGTTACTAAACCGTTGACGTCGACGGTGTAATACGTAAGTACCTCTAGCGCTTATTAGAGACTATGCTAGAAAGTTTTGAGGAGACCACTTCCACTGATTTAGTATACACTATCTGTAATATTATGAATATCAAATCCTTAACCCATTGCAAAAAATTACTATCTACTAACTGTACCTAACCACATTTTCTGCTGCTCAATCTGATTAAATGGGAAAGAGCACCCTTCTAATGCGTTTTATTTCACAACGCTTGTGGGTATACAATATTTCTTGTTGTTCCACTATCTGCGCATATAGAGATTGTCGGTTTTCCGATACTAGATCATGCAACATATAATTAATATTGCGTATGACAAGAATCCATGTCCATCTCTAAACCGAAGATTGACCCAGAACTTAGTTGATAGTGATTGAAAATGTCATTCAATTGAGAAATTTCAATTTCGTTAAATTGACTTAAAACTGCACTTGCAGTCGCAAAATCCCAAACCAAACTTCAGTCATTGTTTTTATTATTATTATTATTTACCGCGTTTACATGTTTTTGAAAGTACAAACCGATAATTGTTGCTTTTGGTTGAAAATTGAAAGAAGTCTACACTTAAGATTTTTCTTCGGTGCTCTCTTCGTTTTGTAATCATCGTGTCAATTTATATTCGGACAAGTGGGCTTTCTCTAAACAGATTTTACTCAAATTTGGGTAGGTATCTGCATATTTGGGGTTAAGATCGTATACCAAATATCAACCATCTAGCTAAAATAGTTTTGGAATTATCTTTGTCATAAAAAGACATTGTGGAGCTAGCTTCTTAAGTCCGATAACATCTACGGAACTGAAGTATACTTTTAGTATTGTGGTTATGTTATTCGGCTACTAGCCCTATCGTCGCGGGCTCAAACCACGACCTTCATTTGTCACAGCATATTCAAATAATGAGTTTTTCGAACTCCGAGGGGGGGGGGAGTATAAAACGTGGACATTCGTCAAAATCTCGAATTCAAATTTTTTGATGATTACTGTATTTTCTCTATACTCTATATACGAGAAAATAAAAATGCATGGGTGAATCGTAGTTTAAACTCTCTTCTTCGGCAAGTTGGTGATAACGTGCTAAAGCTGGCGATTCCCCGCTTTCTGTATTCTGGCAACCCCTTTTATCGTTCGCCTTGGCCGGAGTATTCGTCCTAAAGACATGGCGCAAGTTTAGGGTTGCCGATTTTTGGAAAGTGCGTCAAGCAAAGGGTTCAACTACGATCGTACCAGTACCAAATGCATGAATTTGATTTGAATATGACGTATCGTTAATGTGCATGTCCCAATGTCGGTCGTTTTCCAATAAATTCAGAGCTAGACTTGCACTGCAAAAAGCTGACATGTTTACTGCCATTGACAATTATTCTCGGTAACTGGAACAATGAAAAGAGTCTTCCTTTTGATTGGGATGCACTGTGTACAGAAGCGGCGGCAGGAATTTGCCGACGGGGAGGCAAGACAAATCCGACAAGGGTGCAAGCACAATATCTCTCACTTGGCTTCAAAATAACTCAAAATAGTTAATTTTACATTTAATTAAAGAAAATCAGGTATCATTTAGATTCTTTTTTTAATTCAGATACTGGCCCTTCCTTTAATTTTTCATTGTATTGTGGTGATTGCTATAGTGCACTTTTGGCCCAACGGATATGTTACTCGGCTACTAACCATGAGTTCGGGCCTAGCGCTATTCGCAAACCTCCTAAAGTATATTTGTAAAAAAAAAAAAAAATTGCGATATGATGAGATATCTCATTCACTTGTCGGATATATTGCCAAAATAAGTCCAAATTATAAGTTAAATAAACGACTATTTAATCAAATGTCGGAAATCTGCAGACTTCTTCGGCATGAGTTTATAGTCGATTGATCAAAAATTGTCAATAAACTAGCTTATCCCCTTTGTCGGTTATATTGTCAAAAGTAGTACAAATTATAAGCTGAATGAACGGCATTTGAATCAGATGTCTGAAAATCTGCTTAACATATCTCTTCGTCATCCATTATTTTCAATTTTTATCTCTATCAAAAATTGTCTATGAAAATACGGCATATTATTGATCTACCACCCTATCGAATATTTTGCCAAATACAGTCTAAACAATTTAACCATTACTTAGATGTTTCGATTGTTTACAATATATTAATTTCAAGGAGGTTTTTAAATAATCATATTCGATAATGCGCAGCTCTCTACAACCATACTGAAATAGTGAACATTTTTGTGGACGAAACTCAAAATATCTCGCCGACGGGAGAAGAGGCTACCGACAGGGAGGCAATTGCCCCCCCCCCCTGCTATCGCCGCGTCTGACTGTGTACAGTTTGCATATCGTAATTTCTAAGAATAAGTTTGACTGTCCGTCAACTCTTTTGAGTCATACTAAAATCGAATATAGAACATCCATTGGTTATCGTCTTCGATACAACAATTTAAAATTTTGTGATTATTAACTAACCGTCATCTTGTGAACGAAGGATTTCTATAATCTTGTTAGATACTAATATTTGAGAGCATTTCTTGTTTATCTCACTGCATGAAATTAATTTCAATGTACCGTTAGGTACATGTAATATATTTTTCATCTCACTTTCACTGAAATCCTTTATCGACAGTGGCATCGCATATTTCAACATCTATTCATCCTCACAGATTTTTTTTTTATAAAGCCTCATCCTGAGTAGCCGGAACGATCCGTTTTATTGTACCTCTCCTTTTCACTGGAACTCCCGGATACGTACTAAATCGCATCAGCAGAATTTCTTTTAACTGTGAATTGACTGAAACTTCTATTTTTGTGTTCGTTTGTAATCTCGTGTTTTAGGTGAAACTTTTTTTTTTTTTTTTTTTGTTCTCCACATCTGGAAACCGGGGATAACAGCCATTGATGCTACAAATCCCAACACCTTACTTTTTTCAAGTTTGTTATAAAGCCTGATTCGTGTAAGTGTGTGAAGAAATTTTTTCTTTTGAAAAATGAATTCTACGATAAGATGTACACCCTAATCCCAACAGAATGCCTTGAAATAATTAGATCAAAATGAAAATTAATCGAAATTCATCAAAACTAAATTTAATATTGTATTCGGGAGCACCGAAATGAAACCTTAAAATACTTGATAAGACATGTTTATTTTATGTCCAACAGGTGGCAACAACCCTTAAAACAGCGAAATTTATCAAAAAACAGCAAAAAAAAAAAAAAAAAAAAAAACGGCGAGAGGTTGGAGAAGTCTTGGCTGAGTACATAAAGCAAATGTAAATGTGTGGTAAGCAACTATCAAAAATATCATAAGTTTTTAAAAACGGAGGGTTCAGGGGGGCTCTGCCCCCCTCAGAAGAAAAATATTCTTTAAAAACAACTAAAAATTTAAAAAATTGTGATAGAAAGTTTTCCTTGTATTTAATTTGCATAAAAACTGTTAATTTAAATTTTCTGTTTCAGTTTAAGTATTGCCATTAGTTATTTAAAATTATAGCTTTAAAAATTCGATTTTTGTGGTAAGCAACTATTAAAAATATAAATTTAAAAAAAACGGGGGGAGGGGGGTTCAGGGGGCAGAGCCCCCCTGAGATGAAAAATATTTTTTAAAAACTGTATTAAATATTTTTGTTTTGCATAAAAAAACTTGATTTAAATTTTCTGTTTCAATTTTAATATTGCCATTAGTTATTTAAAATTATAGCTTTTAAAATACTTTTTTTTTATTTACTTTTTCAAAGTTGTCTCCTCAAAAACCAGCAAAATGCGCCATTTTTTTTAGAGGAGTCCTCCAAAAAACATGGCGCGTTTTCGTGGTTGGCGATTTTTGATAAACGCGCCAAGCAGGGGGTTAAACTACGATCGCACCAACTTTAATTTATCACAGGTGCGATATGTAAATAAAAGGTACTTGGAAATTTTAGCACAACACTGCATTCAAATATGTGCTTAATTTTAAGTAATGTGTGAAGAATTTGCGGATTTTGAACAAGTGAATATTTACATGAATATTTTAGAAGTAACAAATTGTTCCTGTGGCCATTCTTCCTCCCCCTAAAGTTTTAAAATATTTATGTAACGACTGCAACCATCAACCTGTTAGTAAAGTATTCATACAATATCAGATACTATCTTTTCGATAGTTAAGCAAAGATACCACTTCTGTCATCCATGCATATTCTTTCTAAAGCAGCTTTAGGCGGTGCACATTATGAGTTGCTTCTTTTAATAATTTTTTATTTCAACACGTTTGATTTTTTTTTTTTTTGGAAAAAATATTTTTTTAAAACATTATTACGATTCCAAAGCATCGTTTTATACACAATTATATATATACTGGAGAAAATATTTATTGTAATCAATAATAAACAACTCCTATGGGATAATAGCCTTTGTCGCTATATCCCTCAATGTTTATATTCAAGTCATAAAAATAAACATGTAAATCTGATCAATTATGCTTGATCAAAGAGTTAAATATTATCCTGATAATTTTATAAATCATCGAATTATTACTTTATTTTTTATGAAATTTTGAAACTAGAAAATATACTTGTAATTGACTTGCTTATGATAACTCCAACCTCATGTTCTTAGGAGTCGGAAATTTGTCATTAATGTGCTTGCACCACACCTTTTAATCCTTTTCACCTACCTCAGAAAGTCAATCAATTCCTCTTGCATCAATAAATATTTGAGAAATTGATACCTTATGTTTAATTACAGTTAACAGTTTGTGTGCAGAATGTTCAAAATGGGTTAATTTAGTAAAATTTCAAAAAACAATTATTTTTACTTTTAGTCAACAAGAACTTTACATGTACCAAATTTCATTTAATAAAGACGAGTGATAAATTACATACATCTGTATTTTTTTTAATTGGGGAACACATACATGCAAATGTTTTCTGATTACATGAATCTGTATCTTTGATTATTAACATGTATTTATAAATAATCTTAACAATGCCTATTATATAATTTTTGGTTAACAAATGAAACAATGTTTTGAATACGAAATCGCAAATTATGTTAAAACTAAAAATATTGGTGTGTTTCATCGTGTTTTCCTTTATTTGACGCAATATTTTGTGATGTAATTGTACAGTTATGACTATTTTTAATGAATGTCATTTGGTTGTGGCATTTTATTATATCTGTGCATAATGACACCCTTTAAAATGCATTATCATTTAGTAATAAGACCTAGTAGGCCATTTTTTAAATTTTATTTTAAAGGATTAATTTTACTTTTGTGGAGTCCACTTAAGGGACTCCACGAAACATTAAAATCAAATCTAATACAAATATCTTACAATAAAGATATGAAAAACATATTTCAGCATTCCTGACTATTCTAAGAAATTAAACTTGGGATTATTTTTTTATGCATTTTGAATTGAATTGGTAATTTCTTTTTACAATTGCATTAAAAATTTATTTCATAAGCATAATTTCAAAATGATTTATATATATGACAATATAGAAAATTAAAAGTCGAAAGTTGTGTTATTAACTAAAATAGGTATAAAATCGTCAACATTCAACGCTATATTTTAAAATATCAATTTTCGGATACGTGATTTGAATAAATTTAATTTTTACCAGCACCAACAGCAAAAACTAAAAAGAGTAGAGAAAATAAAGAGACATCGTATCAACAAGATTTTTTTTTTAATTTGCCAACAAAAGTAACAGGTCTCTGAAATACTACAGCCAGCTTAGGTACAAACATTCAACACTGATATGATACATTTTTTTTTATCTCTGAATTTCTTGAAACTGAGTGAGCAATCCATTTGAAAATGCAATTGTCCTCAATTCAAGAAAATTGCAATACTATGTACAACTTATACATTCCAAAACTTGGATTTATTTCTTACAGAAAAGGTATATTTTACAATGTCATTTCCCCCCTAAACCACACATTCATGTAAATATTACATTCAATGTGAATGCTGACTGCTCAGAAAAAAAATTAAATCACATATATTTTAAAAATGGTGATCATAGTTCTAGTACTTAGTGACAACCAATGGCATTTATTTATATATATATATATTTATATTTATATATGCATATGTTATAATCTGAGGTTTCTGAAAACTTTTCACTTTTCATTGTCATCTTTCCAGCACCATTTGTTTAATTTCAAGGTTTATTATCACCACCAAAAGAGTATTTACATCATCTGCTCATTTTGTTTTCATGACACACCAGTACTTTCTAACCTTTGCACAATACACAAATGAATACACTTACATTGAATATTCTTTCAATTCTTCAAAAAAAAAAATTATAATAATTCATAAAAATACAATTAAAGAGATGAACAAGGCCATTTAGAAAATACATATATATTTTCAAAAATTTATATATCCTGATAATGCCTAAATTTTAAAACTAAAAATTACTTACTTAGCCAATATTAAAAGTTAAAGGCTTCCATATAAATCATTTCACAAATAATTAAAAAATTGTCAATGGACTTCAAGACACTCACTAAACAATACGGAATGTCAGTAAAAATGGATTATCGTGCGATTTACATAAAAAATTCTCCAAAGTGGATATTGCACATCAATTTTTTTGAAGAATAAAAAAATATATACAAGGCTTTATTTACAATATGATAATGAAGATGAACTGCAGCATTTATTTCGCATTCTATTTCTATGCTTAGATGAATGATACTAGTATTGTCAAATGGAAAATATGTTAGTTATAACAACACACAATCAGGATAAGAAAATAATTAGCACCGGGAACAATTCAATGCTGCAAAGAATTATTACATACAGATGAGAACTTTTAAAATTTTATTAATTCAATTAGCATAATACCAGGTTGGATTTCACCAAGATCATTTTGTCATTGATTATAAAATACACATCTAAATTATAGTACTGGTGTGTCATAATATCCATACCATTATATCAGACCGGAAAGATAACTGGGCATAAGGGTACTTTTTGGACATGCCAGCATATTACCTGCTAGATGCTCATAAAATGGACATCCAAGCTGGCCTGAAAATACTGTGCACACAGTTCTTCAAAAAGAAGAAAAAAAGTGAGGACTACAAAGTCTGTTAGGATGATACCTCGTACCCTGCAGCAGACCAAGGCACTGAACAACGGCTATTGAGTTTAAAAAATGAGATGCCCCACTTCATATTGAGCTGAAGAATCAGGGGCGGATTGCGTTTTCCCACTGTAGAGACTTTTAAGTTACAGAAACCAAAAGCTTACTAAGCAGTAACTAATACAAATCCTCACGACTAGAAAAAAGCTAAAAGCCTCAGGAATTAAAAATATTTTTTTTTTAAAAAAAGGATTGTATCAATTTACATTTTCCACATTTAATGATTTTGACTAATTATAGAATCTTTCATCATGACACTAAAAAATGTACAAAAATCATTCAAATATACACTTAAAGAGTGAAAAAAAACACCTATACAATCAAAATTTTTGAAGAACAATGTTAGGCCGACACTAAAATTTGAGACAGTGTACAGTACAATTACTAAATTTCAGAAGGGGGGAAATACACTGGCATACACATCCGCCCCCAAGAAACCATTGTGGCAGTGTTAATCAATAAACAAAGACTTCCACATCACAAATTTTGGAACCAGATTTCTTGCCACATAGTGATCACAGTAAGAAACAAAATTACAAGTGGTAGTCATGAGCAATAACCAGAGCTTGCAACTGTCAATTGTCCTTTTAATTACATTAAGAGTCGAGAATGAACTCTAATGACTGTTGCAGCCAGGTTCACATACCACATTGAGAGTAGTTTAGTTTTTTTTTCATGGAATGCAAAAGGGCAAAATAAGCAGGCGCTCCATTCAGATAGATGTAAAAGAGTAGTCCATACAACTGCCTTCAGTCTTCATCAGATAAAGGTTCATATTGTGAAGACAGCAGAGGAGGAGGCTGGTTGCTGTTCCTATGTAATGGAGATGGTGAGTTCCTCGATGAAGTATTTACCGGCATGCTGGAAATATGAGTACTAGAAACCGAAGATGAATTGTTGGTTAAAGGTGTGGAACTGTGAGTTGTTGAGACGTTAAGTGACCTCATTGATAATGCTGAGAAGGGATAAGCATATGTATTGCCCATGCCTGAGAAAGAAGAATAAGCCACATGTGGGCTAGCTGGTGGAGGTAGTGTTGTGGCAGATGAGAACATTGCATTGGTACTGCTGCTAACACTACCATTTGGAGTTCCAAATGGCGAATAAAGACCTGAGCTTGATGAAACATTCATACCTATAGGAGTCGAGGTAGCACTCCTCTGACCCTGAGATGATGCACTGGGGCTGTTTCTACTGGGCTCTTGCGACCCACTGCCAGAGCCAGTCACTGGACTTTGTCTCGTACCTGTCTCATTACGTTCCAACTTTAATGGGATGTCTGTCCTGTTGGATGGAGAGAAAGGTTCAACAGTAGTTGATGAAGCAGCACCAATGTTCATAGGTTCACTGAGCCGTGCCAGCGGCTCAATTTCTGAAGTTCGGTTATGGTTGTTCATCAAGCTCCATTGGCCTTCAGGTCTGTTATCATTTAATCGAAACTTATAACACTCACCATCAGTTTGTGAAGGGTAAGAATCCATTCGTGGCGGTACTATGCCTTTGGAAGCACTCTGACTGTCCAGAACTTGAGGACTGGGATTATTTGAACTAAGTCTGGGTGCTTCCGATAGAGAACCTGAGCGCTGTATGCCAATGGAATTTTGAGGTAACAAAACTGGAGCCCGATCCGTAGTGCTCTCTGGAATGAAAGTACCTTCAGAGCGAGTCTTTTTGCGAGAAGAATTGTCTGGATGATCACCGTTATTAGGTGACACTGAACGAGAACTAGCCCTCGAGGAAACGGTTGGGCTATCTCTCCAATCTCCTGACACAAGGTGGCCTTCAGATCCACGCTTATGAGATCGAGGTACCTCCCCAGGAGTAGAGTTTCTACTGGGTACTCGCTCTGCAGCACTAGAAGGCCTTGGGGGAATAGGACTGTAGCGAGTTACAGCGGGACTATAACGTTGCCCTTGGAGCACAGGTGGGCCGTTACCTGTGCTGCCAGGTCTTTCTGCTGGTACATCACGTTCTGAACCAGGTGGATATCGATACATGTGTTGAAGCTGATCTCTTTCTTCAGAATAACTCATTGCAGATTGTGGTCGACGAGATTCAGATACTTCTTGCTCATTGTCAGCAGTCCTCATTACTTCAACAATTCGATTCTTAACATAATCTAAAGGTGACAAGCCCATTTGTTGCTGATGTGGAGGGCGATTGGGTCCACTTGAAGAACCAGAGCCTACAGACGTTGGTACAGTGTAATGGGGCATAGAAGGAGGGGGAATGCCTTCAGGGTATTCTTGTGGATATATGTGACGGGTAGTAAGGAGACCTGTAATGCCTGGATTGTTAGTCCAAGCTGGAGGTTGACTGTTAGTCCTGCTAGAACTGTCTACATTTTCGTTGCTTTGACTAGGTGGAGAAATAGGTTCGACTCCATATGGGCCAGTTGGAGAAGTTCGAGTTGATGCAGGTGCAGATGGTGAAGATGTTTGAGCCACTCGTATTATTTGTCTTTCTTCTTGGGGCATATCAGAACTTTGATTAGATGATGGTCTCTTGTGTACATTTTCATTCAATCCAGGAGATCTATGATCCCTGTCTTGTTGTAAAGCCCTTCTTAATTTCCAGCTATGTGTATGATAAGAGCAGCCATTGCCAGGACAATTTTGTGGGGTATGGTCTGGTGCCCCATGAGAGGTACTTGAGTTTACTAGAACTGCTTCAGGGGGCAAAGCAGAAGCTATTCCTTCCAATGGCTTTCCATTTGGATTATGAGAATTAGAAGCAACTCCAATCACATAAGATGGCCGGGTAGATGCAGAAACCGATGTAGTAGCAGATGGCTGGCTATTGTTACTATAAATGGGCTGAGTTTGTGTAGCATCAGAAGGACTATTGTAATCTTTAGAAATAATGGCTGCAATATGTTCACTAAGGGTATAAACTTTTTCATTGGAATATGACATGGATGCAGGAGGCATAGGATTATTAGATGATACAGGAGGAGAGCGTCCATGTGAATTGGATCTTTCTGGCCATGATGATGTCTTTTCATTTTCAGGTTCATCATCAATAGTAACCACTTCAGTTCTAGAGCTCATTTTTGTACTAGATTTCGGAGGAGTTTTACTTCCCTCATAACCTGGATGATATTGACCAAATATATCCATACTAGAGCTTTTAGTTACAGCAGGGGTATCTGGATTTTGATTAATTTGTCTAGTGATAATAGCGTCGATCAAATTAGCTGCTGTGAAACCACGTGGAGATGAATTAGATCTTGGGGCATCTTTCTGGAAAGACTGAGAAAAAATCTTGGAAGCTTCATTATCTAAATCAGATTGTTGTGGAGATGGACTTGGATAGTTTGGTGTTTGACTTTCTGAAGACCCAGAACGACATCTTTCCTCCTCTTTCTTTCCATAAGCACGATCTCTAGAAGCTGATACATTAGTTTGTCTCATTTGCCTTTCAAATTGTTCTCTAGAAAATGGCTCCCTCATATTTCCCAATCGAAGTGTTGTTGGTTGGTCATTCATGAGCATTTGTTTTTCAGACATTCTTTGTTCTCGTGATAAATCATAAGAACCATGTACTGAGTTCTGATACCGATGACTTTCACTAAGTTGTTCTGGTGGGCTTGGTTCATTACTTCTTGATCTTTCGTGAGATGGCAGATTATGTCCAGACTCTGCATATGATCTAGGACGTTGGTGCATGTCCATCAATGTTTTCTCTAGGCCTTCAACAACTGGTCTATCTCTAGGTGATTTCACTTCTTGTCGAGAGTGAGTATTGGATGTAGGAGATCCCTTACCATCTTTGGGAACAATCAGACTAGGTTGAGCAACAGCTGCATTCACCAGAGTATTAAATGCATCATGTCCTGAAGGAGGAACAGATGGATATAACATTGGTTGTGGATGGCGTGGTGATGGAGTAGATTTTCTAACAGTAGCAGGACTGACAGTTTCAGTACGCATATCAGGAGTACGAGAAGAGGCAGACTGAGGAGCTTGTATCACAGATGGTTTAACTGTACCCCAAGTTATACTCCTATGAACATTTTGAATAACATTTTGTCTTCCTGATGCCAAAGCTAAACTTGGACTGCGCTTTCCAGGATGTGGATAACCTGCACTTAGAGGAGACTCAACACCTGAAGGGCTACGAGTCCTATCTATCTGAGCATTTTGAGATCGATGATGCATATAACGAGAATCTGCAGTTTGGTAACCAGAAGGTACATGATTATAATGTGGACCACTACCACCTTGGTAGTTAGCAGGAGGATACATAGGATGAAGATGGTTTTCTTGAGGTACTATTTGCGCAGGGCTAGAATCAGAACCTCTAGGAGAAACTTTTAATTCCTTTTCAGGTGGACCACCTCCACCTCTGCGCATTTGCATCTGTTTAGATGTATTAAAATCTATCATAATTTGTTTTGTGCTAAGCTGGGATTCATTGGGATAAGGTGGACGTTGAGGAGCCATATTGCCTGGATAAGGTGGATAACCTGGAGCAAATGCATACTGCTGCCCACCAGGTGCAACCTGTCGATAATATTCCATCACACTTGGATCATACATTGCAGGTACAGCCTGACGAACAATATTTTCAGGCAAATTTGGAGGGAAAGATTCTGCTCTGCTGCTGGGAATGCGCTTTAATTCATGTTGAACAGGTGTCCCTAGTGTTATTGACCCACCTTCTTTAGTTTGTGGTGGTGGCAAGTTTCTAATAAGCCCTTCATATCTTGAAGATGATAAATTTGTTGGAGGTACAGGAATAGATTGTTGATTCACTGGTGTCCCTTGAGTAATTGATCCACTAGGAGGCATAGACACAATCCTGTCTTTAAAAGGAACTTTAGGAGACATCTGAGAAGGTTTTGATGCTACAAGTGGAGGTGGGGGTGGAACAGTAGCTTTTATTGGTACAGGCTTAGCATGTGGAGGCACAGATGAATTGTTAGGAAGTGAAGATGATTGTGCCACAAGGTGAGGAGGTTGAGAATGTGGCCTTTCTGATGCCAAGAAAGGCTTTCCTCTAGGATCGCCAGGTCGAGGATAATAGGCCTCATGGTGAGGTTCTGCAACATAATGAGGCGACAATGCAGGAGGCGGAGGCTGTGAAGAACGATACTGGTTGCTATGTGCTGGAGGTGGTGGTCCATTGTAGTATTGAACATGTGCACCAGAGCTACTGGAAGCAGAAGGTGGTCTCACAGGAGTCACAACACGCTCTCTTTTTAGGAAATCTTTCACAGGACTTACATCTCGGGATTTCACTTTTTTACTAAGGTCCTGAACTTCAAAATCAGAACTAACTTCCATATGATGAGAGTTAGGTCTGGAAGGATGTCGTGATGCACTGTGTGCAGGTGGAATAAGGGCACCAGAAGCATCTAACTCCTTCTTTTGTTCAACTATGGTAATATCAGGAGATTCTGTTTTCAACACAACTGGCACAGATGTTGGAATGGGGCTGCTATTTCTTCCTCCTTTGGATGATGGCCATTGACTCCCAAGACTCATCTCAATAGCTTGGTAGATCAAATCTCTAACACAGGTTGGCTCTTCCTTGACAACTTTAGGAGGCTGAATGTAAGGAGCGGCATCATCCTGCAAAGTTGCACCAACTTTCGGATCTTGAAGTAAAGTCTTAACAAGAGGAATAGATGAATCAGATGGTCGATTCTCCTCTTTGGGAATCGGCAGAGGAGACTGAAAATGTTTCCTTTCACCACTCATTTTTAGTGAGTGGCTGCTGTGAACAACACGAGGAGAAGGATCCCTGCCATCATTCTGGCCTTCATCAGCACTCACTGTTGCACTACTATCATAATCTGGTTGGCATTTGGGACTAGCATCAAGATGCGGCAGGTTACGGCTTCTTGATTCCTCTGTACTTAAAATACTAGGCTGACTCGTTTCAGTAACATTCTCTTGAGTTCTTTGACTATCTGATTTGTCTGTAATTAAATAAAAAATATATATTATTTGTCTAATAATAAAAGAATTGACTTTTAAAAATAAAAATATATATGTTTTTACAGCTAACAAAAAAACCCTAAAATAATGGTTAGATAAATTAATATCAGACCTTTTAAATGGCATAAAATTTCTTAAGTTGCAACATTTAATTATTTTATTTACTGATCATTTTGGACATTCAAATATCAAGTATCTTGTAAAAATAATCAATGATTAAAAACAAAATTTTTCAAATATAAGATTTCATTATAAAGGAAAATCAATTAAATGATGATATTAAATGATGATTATTTTCTGGACTTAAGCAGACTTTTCTGTCTGCTTAGGTTCAGAAAATACTTTAAGATCAATACATATAAGCATAGCATAAATTAAAAATGCTTTTTTTGTACATTTTCTACCTTTGCTCATCATTTGGTATAAATGTTACAGCAATAAATACTTAGGATTTCACCATCATCAACCACTCCCATTTGCCTAATCTCCTTATGTTATAAACTCTCAACTAATCTTGTTTTCATATTCAATCATACTCTGTGCTTTTGGCTATAAGATTGTTAAAAAAAAAGAGAGAGAAAGATAAGAAAAGAAAAATGGAAAATTTAAGCTGCAAGTCGTTTGATAACATTACGTTAAATATCCCTTAACAGATATAAAGATTCTTTCAAAATGTACAATTTATATTCGAAAAATCCCTGAAATAAAGAGATTCTGAAATTTCCACCAGTCCTTATTTTAAAGGTAGTATATTTTAATACAGAGAAAGGGAAATTACCTTCACTTAAAATTTTATCAACTGGGCTAGGTGCACTTGCTGTATCACTACTACATCTATCTGCTCTATCATCTTCATCGCAGCTAGATGTAGTTTCACCACTCTCTTCTTCATCGGTCACAATTGGTGGAGGTTTCCCATCTTGTTGCATAGCTTCACTATATCTTTTAGACTAAACGAATGAAGTCAAATATTAAGAATATTATAGCAATGAATGAGCTTCTTAATGATTCACAAATTATCAATCAAAATATTTTAGCATTAATAACAAATTTATTTTACCATAAGTATGACTGCTTCAATATTGGCATAAAAAGGACAGATTTTAATAATAAAAGCAAAAATAACTGCATGCAGTTATATAAAAAATTTTAAAAACAAATATTAAATAATATTTGTTTTTAAAAATTTTAAATTATTACAATAATAAATAACAACAAAAAAGAAAAAGAGAGAGAGAATTTACCTTCTTGAATTCGTGTACTATGTTATCCAGACCCATTTTATGTTTGCAACTGAAGAAAAACTGTCTGCACTGTTCTTTACTTTTAGTGCCCACAATGTTAGCAACAGATTCCCAGTCAGTACCATGTTGACTAAGAGCCTGTTTAATCATGTCTGTTTCATAGTCAGTCCATTTTGTTTCACATGATTCTACAATGATAAAAAAAAAAGAAGAATATTAAACACAAATTTTAAGAAATGTTTATGGACTTACAAACTTAAATCCAAAACAAAATTGATTAAATTATTACAAAATTAGATTACCTGTATCACCAGCTGAATTATTTTCAAGTTTACGAACAATCCTATTAAAGCAAGCAGAGCAACACTTTGTGACATCAGGAGGAATTTCTAAAAAGGAATATCATATTTAGTATTGTATTTTTATCAATAGTTTGAAAGGCCTTTGAAATAATTATAACACAAAGGTTATCACTGATGAAAAAAATGACTCACCAAGTTCATTTAGAATTGCTTCCTTGGCCTCATTAGATAATTCAGACAACTTACTAGGTAATGGACGCAATCGTTTCACCTTTCGTTTTGGTGTTTTGCAAGTTGGAATGGGGCACCTGTTGGATGTCATGATAATTATTGAATTTTGAGCAAAAATTATTGACTCAAGAATGTTTAAAATTGTCTAACATTAATTTGAATTGATTAATTCCATTACATATATAAAAGACCAATGAACAATTACATTTTTATGTCTAGATTATATGAAATTATCTAAAAAAATTAAAAGAAAAATTAAAATCAGAATTCACTATTACTTCTAGATTAAAGAAATGAAAATTATGCTCAGTAATAATAAACAGTTTACAGACACTGAATATTTTAATTATGCAATAAAAAAGAAACAGGAAATTTATTTGTTTAAAAAAAGATCACATGAGGGGAGAAGAAAAAGATGCATATAGTAACACCATTAATCTATCAAACACTTTTGGATAAAAATTTAAAGTATTTTCTTAAATACATGGTTTTGGGAAGGGGGTGAGCCTAAATGATCATTAAGTCCAACAATTACATTTTCATGCAAACAATCAGACATTCAAAATTTTAAAAAATGATTTTTTACTATATTTTGAAATGAAACGATGAATAAAATAAGCATTCTGCATTTGCATATTTTTAAAATTTATATAAACCATTCTATTCCATTTCCTATAACAAAGTATTGACACACCCTTGGAAACTTTTTAAAACTTGGATGATAATGCTTAGAAGTTACAAAAAAGTTTGATGCTCAAATTTTAAGATCTCTAAGATTGGGTACTGCATTGAGAATCAACATTTTCTTGGGATTTAATTCTCTTTCAGCAATTTCTAGCAATAAAAAGTAAATGAGATTAAGAAATAACTTACCACTTCCTCACAGATTTAAAACGACAAGAAGCGCACACTCTCATACCAGCCACTAAATCACTTTCTTTAATACCAAATGTACTGCAGTTGGATTTGGTTAAAGCTCTAGATTGATTATAGTTGTCCAATTCCATTTTGCATACAGCACAGGGTTGAGCAGGGTTATTATCATCTGAAAAAATTACATTTAACACACGTTAAGATGGTTAATATGAATGCTTCACTTATAATAGGCAATTATACAATAACTGAAGCCTTTATTTTCTATTATGAATAGTAAAGTATATTATCTATTTAAAAATCTGAAATACTTTTATTGGAAATTTTTAAGTTATGGCATTTTCACTTAAAAGTTTAAAAGATATATAACTAACCCTTTGCAGTCCAAAAAATGAATAGATGCAAAATTGTTCACCTAATATAAAAGATTTGTTTATTGCTATGAAAACGAAATATATACAATTCTTTTAAGTAAAATTTCTTTGAAAAAAATAATTTACATCTCTTAATCATTATATAGGCACTTTTAGCAATTAAAATTGAAAAATAAATAAATAAAACCTCAAAATGATTCACAGTATTGAATGTCGAGTCACACTCGGCATCGGACCGCAAAGGGTTAAGTCATTAACAGGCAATCTGTATCCTTCTCAAAAGAACCAATTTTCTGATAATATTTCAAAATTCCAACATCTTTTTTAGTTTATAACTTTTAGGAAAACTTAATGATTACAGGCACTGAACTATGAAATTAAATAACTTCATCTAAATTATTATCATTAAAATTTTGGGGGCTTTATTAAATAGGAAAGGGGAAAAAAAGAATGAAAAAAATTACCTATGATTTCTTTTAATGTGTAAAAATATGCAATACAAAAATAATAGGAATAACGTACTTTGTTGGTCACTTGCAGTATCACTGTCGCTCCTTGCGTCTTCCTTGTTTTCCATTCCTTTCAATACTGCTTCTTTCTTTTTCCTACAAAACAATTAATCAATTAAAAAAAGTTACTAAGGTTTTATTTATTTCCATAAAATTATGATAATGATGCATTATGAATTAATATCAAATGAACTCAGAAAAAAATTAATCAATGTTCTAGCCAGTCAATCAATGAAATAATTTGGCTGAAATATATATATAATTGATAGAATGTTGGTTTCCTTCCTTGTTAAGTATATTAATTACTGTTCAAGTATCAGAAACAAACAAGAAACCTAGGATTGGTATTGTAGATAGAAAAACACAAAAATTATGATGAAATTTTCCAAGGTTATGGTCCAATAAAGAAACACATGTTTGCTCATGACAATAAAAGGAAGAAAGTTAGAAATAAAAATCAGTTAATACTAGATTTGAATGCATTGTTTTCAAATTTTAAAAAGTTTTCACAAAATAATTATTAAAGAGCATAATACTTATATGTGGCTTATAATGAAATCCATTACATAAATTATGTGAATTCTTGTGTAAATTAAAATTAGTACTTTAAATTTTATAGGTCTTTGTAAAAAAAAAAAAAAATAGGCTACAACAATTGCCTAACCTAATATCAGTTTTTAGTACAGAGTTTTTCCCAAGTTAAAAATATTAAATTAATGTTACTTCACGAAAATAATAATTCCACCTCAATTTACGATAATAGTATATTTTCCTGAGAATACTAAATTTAATGCTAAATATCGTGTCAGTAATATTTAAGATTACTTTGGTAAATTCAAGCTGAAATTCTAATGCAAGCAAATGAATGGAAAAAAATATAAAACATGGGATATGAAAATCATTTTCTGCTTTTTCTCGTTAAAATATTATGATTTGAAAAAACTAAACAAAAAAATTTCTCATAATTCACAGAAGAAGAAAAAATAAGGATTTAGATTTGTTTTTCATGTTTCTATCATTTACTAACATTATGCCCTGCTTCCAATAAAAAGGCATAATATACCATCTTATATTTCATTAGATCAAAAATCTTAAGGTGATATCCCCTACCACTCTGCTTAATTATCTGTTGTTACAATTTGCAGATTCATAAATCTGCTTGTGCTCTCTTTTTAATTTGACTAATAGAAAATTAGAAATATCTGCATATATAAATTCACTCCCATTCAGATATATGAATTATGTATAAATATGAAGAGGGATTTTTAAAAAATTTCAAATCATTCAGAAATCTGAAAAAAAAAAAACCTAATTTGTTTATGCTTAACATATTTTCTTAATGAATATACATTATTTCTTAAAAAGTTAATTGAATTTGCTACATAGATAAAGTAAAAAAAATGAATAATTAACATACAGAACTAAGTTCCAAATTTTTATGCATAGCTTGCTTCCATTTTTAGCGATCAATACAAAGTATACAAATTTCAATTTTTGTTTATGGATTATTAAAATCTACATAAAAGAATCCTTTACTCCTATTTAAAATTAGTTCATAATTAATGTATAAGTGAAATGTACTGAAATGTGATTCATATAATAAAGCAAAAAAAAACCCATAATTTTATTTTATTTTTCAAATTTATGCAATAAAATATATGTTCTTTATTTTAACTATATAAAACTGCAAAATGCCAAAATACTTTAAAATGTATAGTAAAAAAATAAATGTTCAGTACAGTCATTCTTGTCAGATATTATACCTTATATTATTGGGTAGAGAAATTTTTCCCGAGTCTGGTTTGCTATTTGAGCTTCCACCTGGACCAGGAGTTTCCATGCCAGATATAGAACTATCTGCACCAACAGCAGTCACTGTACTGTTTGTTGGTGCTGGAGAACAGTTCGTAATAGAAGAACTAGAAGTAGTCACAGTAGAAGCACTTGAAGATGCAATACAATCAGAGGGTGCTTGAGTAGTAGTTTCAAAATTTGATGGAGTAGATGTACTACAACTTGACACTATGGAAGAGGCTTTTGCATCTTCTTGTTGCCTTGTTGTTACACCAGAAGTCTAAAATATAAAGAGCAAATATTATTAAAAAAAGCTCTCTATAAACATAAAATGCTTAAATGGGAGCAAAATCAGGTCGAATTCTTTAATCACAGTTTGGAACACCTGACACCACCAAATGAATAAGACTTGGTTCTCTCCCAACATGTATTCGGCCATTTCTATTTATTTTCTTAGTGTTTGATGCATTTAAAATTAAACATTCTTAATTAATCAGTGTTCCAGATTCATTCTAAAGTACTTTTGAGTTAAGATATAACAAAATAAAGGAAATTAAAAATTTCTAATCTGCATTGTGTTATCCCAAATGGCATAGAAAATTCATATATGCCATGTGTTCCTATTGTTGACAACTGTATTTTCATCTATATACATATAAAACATTTATATTGACACAACATCAGGCCAAATGTTTTACTTCCACCTTGCCCAAGAACATCAATCCGCAGTTTGACAAGATTTCAAGCAAGATCTATTCTTGCAGTTATTTTAAGAATTTTTAGAGAAAAATCGACAAAACTGTTTACAATGGGTTTAAGTTGTGCTGTATAGCTTTTAAAATGAAATATTGAAAAAGAGAAAACAGGTTGAATGAAAATGCTCAAGAATCGTTCATAAGTAGATGAATGAAATAGGGTTAAACATTTATACGTCAAGAGAGACGTTTCCAAACTACAAGAATTTTGGATTCTGCTCTTTTTGCCATGAATGTAGGAAAATATAAATTCCAGTGACAAATACATGAAATATCTTGAGAAAAAATTATTTTGGAACATCTGTTGAATCGATTGGAAATATTGAATGACTTGCTGGTCGGTGATTCAATCAAAGGAAGAAACTATTGGAAGCATTATGCTTCCATGAGAACTGAAATTACATCTTCTTCTGGAACAGGGTCATATTGTTGTAGAATTCATGGTCAGATGTACCACATGATTTCTCCTTGCTTTTTTGTGAGCCCAAATTAAACCTTCTCCTGGAACAGAGCAATATTGCGGTAGGTTCATGGTCAGACATACCACATGATTTCTTCTTTATACAGTGGTGATAACAATCCAGTTTATGGTCAGTTATAATTGTTTTATATCAGTAAAACACTGAAAAACACATGAAGAGAAATGAAGGATGTTTGCCTATGTGACAGAAAGATTGTATTTTATTTTGAGAGCAATCAATCTAGTTATCAATTGTTACCTGCAGATGCATTTTATGATTGAAGAAAATCCTTCAACAAATATCAAGATGGTTTTTATTTAGGATAGAAATGTAGATTTATGTGGATATGGCAAATCTATTACAAAATAGACATTGCAGTGATATATATTGGAAATAATGACAAACCACCTGGTAGTCAAGACACCTGTATTTATCGAATAGATTATAGCTGCAAAAATATTTCTCCATTAAACCAATGTTGTGATTATATGATCTATCACTTGTTGTTTCCAAGAAGAGAATTAGGTTCAATTTTCATATTTATTTTTTGCTTCACATTTTTTATTTCTTTCATTGTTTTACCAGATTTTGAAACAAATTGATCATATCTGTTGCTAGACTAAACTGATTTAGTAGAAGGCAAGCAAGCGAGTGAAGCGAACTTAGATCATGAAGCAATTCAAGAGGAACTGAATAGCAGTTTCTGGGGGTTGGCGAGCAGCAGGCAAAGCCCCCTAATTTTAATTTAAAAATAATTTTTTTAAATATTTTGTACATTATTTTCACAAAAGATAATGCAGTTTAGAAGTACTTTTTAAAATATATCAAAATATCAAAAAATTCCTTCAAAAATATATGTTTGAAAAACATTCTGAGATACTGTTAATAATTTTATAGGGTTAAAAATAAAATAAATCACATTTACTTGTGCAATTTGTTGTTGTTGGTTTTGCTGAGGTTTTCCTAAGGCCCTCGTTCTTTTTCTAACACTGTGCTTCCTTAAAAGTTGTTTAAAATTCTCACCCTTCTTAGATAAATAATAATATTGAACACAGTCAGCTACAGTCTAAAATAAAAATAAAAAATAAGTGCCAAGACCTATTATTATATTTAAAATAATCATTGTTTTTTTTAAAACAGAAGTATTTTACAGTATCTAAATAAAGAATAATTGCTCCTCAAAACAAGAGGTGGCATTTAATGCATTGTGTGTGTGTTTTAATATTAATTGAAAATTATTCAAAATATCTTAGAATAACAAGATCTTAAGATATCAACAAAAACAAAATAATTAATTTAATATTACATTAAAAACACATTAATAACTTTAAAACTGTATACAATCACTTTAATGTAATCAGAGAGAACAAAATATTTAATATATTTTTAATTTCAATAGTTTAAATGCTTAAAGAGAGAGAGGACTTTTTTTCCCCTCTGAGTTACCTTTCTCTCTAAACAAGAAGCAATCAGTGCAAAATTTTTAGGGTGTTGTAGATACTTTTCTCTGAAAATTTCTTTTTCTTGATCTGTCCAAATATTTAACATTTGTCTCTCTTTATATTCTTGGCAGAGGTCTTCCACAAGGCCATTATTATTTACATACCACAGCCTCCGTTGACGGCTGTCTAAGATAATAGGTGGAATCACAGCATAACTTCTCATTTTCTTTTCTTCCATCTAAAGGATAAAAAATTGAAAATAGAATAAAATTAAAATATTTTTCAAAATGAAACATTGAGTAACTGCTAAACAGTTTTTAAAAAATTAATTAAGTATCATCTAAAAACAAAACATCACATTTTATATCAAGCATAAAAATATTTAGTTCATATAATATATATGCCCTTTAAATTATACTCTATACCAACACCTTAAAAACCAAACCATTCTTTTTAGACTTGCAATAGTTTTGTAATTATAAATATTAATTTAATAATAGAATCCAATTACTTATCTTAAATCGTTGGGACACTAATTTGATTACCTTTATAATATGAAAGGATAATAAAAAAGTTGTTCATTTCGACATTTCATGATATTAATGTTTCTCTGCATATTTTACAATAAGATAGTATCTAGACATCCTAACATACTTCATTCTAAAATATACTTCATATAATGCACCTCACATTCCTTTTATTCTAGATGCCCCTTACCCACATTCATCTTAATACATTGAAGCCATTTTCAAAATATAGAATAGTAACTGTCAAATATTACCTCCTGTTCTTGAAGCCCATCTATGATTTCTTCCCATTCCGATTCACTACGTATCCTAGTACTGACTCGAGATATCCTCTCTTTGTCTTCTCTCTGTTTCTTAAGCTCTGGAAACTGCTTCTCAAAAAATTCTCTCAGTTTTGCATCTTTTGCTCTAGAAAAAAAATGAACTTACAGTTAAGTGTCAAAATTTTGTGCTCCATTAGAGTTGCAAATTTTCTTTACAGTTTTATATAAAAATCAACCCTATACATATAAAAAAATTAATAAATCTTTTCAAATAGTTTATAGACTTCTAATTCCAATAAATCATTACATTACTTTTTGCAAAATAAAATATGGAGAATTACTGAAATTTTAATATAACTATATTTCAACTTAATTTTATGCTAATTAAGCACTGGAAAATTGGTTTACAAACAAACGAACTGCTTCGTATTACTATATATTTACAAATAAACTCACTTTTTAGCAGCATTGTTCTCTTTCTTTTCCATCTTCTTCATCCACTCTTGCATAAGTTTGCTGTAAGTTTCGGTAAGATGCTTTTCCTAATAACAATATTCCATAAAATTACAAACATGAAAAAAATGTATGTTACATGTTATGCCATATGCAATAGTTTTAATTTTTTTACATCAAGAATATATTTGAAAGACTGTTGCATTAACAATTTTTTTTTAAAAAAATTAAAGAACTTACCCTTAACTCTCTTTCACGATGGCGCCTTTGAAACCATTTGACTAACTTACTCCTAAATGCAAGAAATCTGAAAATAAGGGAAAATTTATTAAGATATTTTTCATTATTTATAGAAGAAAATTATCTAATGAATTAAAGAAAATGGAAAAAAACAGTGAATATTTCCACCTAAATAAATATACTTACTTTCTTTTGTTTTCAAAATAAACAGCAGTATCACATGGTTGATTATACATGGGCTATAAATTTAAAAAAAATAATTACTTCAACACTATCCACAATTGGATTTAAAAAATATTTTTCACATAAAGCTTAATGTTTAAGAAAGTTAAAATGCATATTATGTAGTTAAGAATTTTTGGCAAATTTATGACTAATAACAATATTATTTGTGTCACAAATATTATTTAATTTTAAAAAAACTTTATAATTACTCAATAATTTAGCATTTAATGGGAATATTGAAATTATTATGCATATCTACAATTTCATGAAAAATATTAAAACTGAAGAGTATGGACTAATTGTGTTAAAACTTCATTTGAAAAACTATACTTACAATTTCAACTTTAGGTCCTATTTTTTCTAGAATTGCATGAGACTCTTGAGCTTTTGTCTATAAAAGAATTTTTTTTTAATTATATATAATTCATATGTTAAATATATAAAATCTAATAAAAGAAATACAACTTATATATATCATTAAATAATATAATTTACACAATTAAACTTACTTTATTTTCAGAATATATAATTTGTGCTACACTCATTTGTTTTGATTCAATTGGGTAAACATCTTTAACAGCTTCCTTTGTTATAGATGGTTTGCTAGCTTCAGCTTCCAACTCGAGCTAAAAATACAAGTTATTAATTATAAACACAACTTATGGGATATATAGAGAAACTTGAACAACAAAAATTCACTTTAAAATTAAATTACTTGAATTAAAAGATTCAACAAGTATATAATCACTATAGATATTACACTCTATATTCTATCAATAATGTTAGGTTTAAATACATAAATAATGTATATACAATAATCTGTATACTTAGGACTCCATTCTCACGTTGAAAACAATTCTGAATTTAATGCAGTATAAAAATCTGCCACAAATAATTTATTACATAATTTTAAAACAGGTTGTAAAATTTAAACTTTACTTACCTTTTTCTTCTGGAGTTTGGTAATCTGAGACTCAATTTGATTTATTTCCTTATCAATTCTGTTTATGGTACTTAGTATATTGTCCTTCATACTATCCTTCACAGTTCTTACAGGAGATTCACATCTCCCTTCTTCTGATGGTAAAGTGGGGGAAATGGCTTCCACTTGTGGTGTATAGGCAGGTTCCTGCAAAATAAATAAAAATAATTTATTACTACGAAATGAATCCAAATTTATTCTCAGAGCATTATAAAAACAAAATACAAAAAGTATCAAATTTTAAAAAATGTAATATATATTTAATATATTATGAAAGAATGGCAGCTAAAACTAATATTTATACAAAATTTAAATGACAAAGATATCTATTCTTTGTTACAACAATTCCTATAAAAAATATTTCCATGGTTAATTTTACAAAAAAAAATAAATAAATAAAATAAAATAAATTATATCTTTAAAACATAAAAAGTAAAGCATTGCTCTGAAAATTCTTAAAACATTCTTGAAAATCAAAATTTTAATAATAGATTATAGTTTATAATTGAATAGTGATTGCAAACCCAAACAAATTTGAAGTTAACAAGGATAAAGTACTATTGTATTTTAGTTTGAAGAGATTTATATCAGATTTTAATTTTCACAAAATATCCCAAATAATTTGATTCCAACCAAAGAATTTTGCTATTAAAACTTCCTAATAGCAATTAAGATAACATTTATATATAGTTAGTAAAGGAGACATTTCAACATATTAATGAATTCAAACAGAAGCAGGGAGGAGCAATGTAAAAGAAAAATACCTGCAAGCAAACAAAACGAAATAACTATCTAACAAGAAATCAATTGCATTTACTTTTTTGATCACAACATTTCTTGTATCTATTGTAAGAGGTTGGTGGACGGGAGCTTTAGGTTCCACGGCAAGCCGAGGTCGCTTCATTGGCTGTGCATTGTCCATTTCTGATGGTGTATGCACACTTACAACAGGTGGCTTTAAAGTTCTTGCCGTAATGGCATTAGATGAGTATGAAACACCAAGAGCAACTTCTCTCTCATACTGGTAGCGAAAGGCATCCATATACCTAAGATAAATAGAACAAAATTTAACAAAGAAAAAGCTAAGAGTTGCAAATGGACCATAATTATTATTAGTTGCATAATTCCAATAGCATACTATATTAAATATATAATTTTCATTCTTTGCCTTCACAATAAACTATTTATAGCAATAAATTTTATGTTTCTAATTAGCACATGAAGAATTTCAAGGGCAGTGATAAAAACAAATAGTAGTTTCATACACATTTCATGTACAAAGGTCTACAGAAAAAATGAATACCTAAAAATTAAGTAATTACTGCAATCATATCAATAGCACATTAATATTCTTCTGTAATAAATACAAAGAAAATAAAAAATAATTTTTAAACCTGAGGTTATAAAAATGCTTGTAAAATTAAATTGGCAATTTTTAAAAAAAATAAAAAGGATTACAAAATGTTCCCTTTAAATTCAAATTTAAAGATGATTAATGTAAGTGAAATCTGATAAAATAATAGAAAAATGAATGCACACACTCCTCAATTCAAAGTTTAAAAAACTTACTTTTCATTTTGATTTTAATTATATATATATTTTTTAATTCTAACTATTTTTATTTTTTTTTATTTTTTTTCTGTTAGAAAAAGTATGAATGTTGGAGCAATTATCTTACCTTTCCCGTTCTAATGCTACTGAGTATTCTGGTGTGGGGGCTGGCCTCAAAGATAGGCGCCGCCTAACATGCTGTACATTGTGATCTCCATACCTGTCTATGTGATGAGGAGGTTCCGTAGGTGCCCGTGCATCAACCTAAAGAAAAAAAAAAGTTAAAGAAATACTAATTTTACAAAGAAAGGTTTAGATTAGATTACTATAAGTAATTTAATTTTGAAAAGAGAAAAAAAATATGCATTCATAAAATTAGCAATTTCTACAGCATTATAAAAATAAACTTTTGTTCTTTCATACTAAAGCCTTTTTTCACATCATTATGAACTTTTATTTGCATAAGAATCGTTTGATATACCATTTGAAAACAACCATTTCGGAATCCAATGTGTTTTGTCTCTCCCATTCATGTATTAATAATATTATTATCATCTATTACCTCATCATATATTTGTTTCCCCCATCATAAAAAAATAAACTAAAAAATATTCAAAATTTTAAAATGTATGCAACTGATACCTTAAAACAAATCATTATATACATAAGGATATTTCTGTAGCTAAATTACAAACCAATTTATTAGGAATTTCTTCTACATACCAAAAATTAACAAGAAAATAGTAAATGTTTTAATAATTAAAAAAGAATTCAAGCAGTAACACCAAATTCAGACTGTTAAAAAATTAGAATCAAACCTTGTACCAATGACTTATGACATTTAACATTAAAGCCAGGTTTTTTAAGTAAAATTTACTGCAAAACCGATTTTTATCAAAAAAAATCTATTTAATGTGAGTGATGTTTTACATTGTACTCTTTCTCAAATGAATATAAGTATATAATATAAATTTTAATTCTAAACAAAAAAAATAAGATATAAAAGAAATAAAAATAAATAAATTTATAAATAAACACAAAGAAGTTCTTGTTTAAAAAACATAGTCAAAAAACGGTATATTGACAGATGAAATTGTATATTTTTTATGTTTTATATTTACCACATAGTGAAGTTGATTAATTGACGTCAATTTTAAATCGGGATTAAACATTCAATTTAAGTTATTATTATCAACCTTAGGAGTAGTATACGTTTCAAAACAATCCAATTGTCATAAACAAAGAAATTATCACATGGTATAGGATTTGTATAAAAATTCTTTGCCAAAATTTCTTCACACATTGGAAATAGAAGTCAAAATCGTAACGCCAAGCGAAAAATAAATAAACAAGACTGATGCCATCAGCTAAAGCAAAATCACTTGAGAAGATAATTAATTTTAAAATAGGGAATAGATTTCTGTCCAGTTCCAAAAAAGTAACCATTTTTAGATACTTGTACAATATACTAATAATATTCTTATTCTAGAACACAACTACTACGCTCACTAAATGAATAGAATAGAATAGAAATTATGACACAAATATCTTTTAGAAAATATTAAGACTAATAGCAGATATCAAAATCGGAACTGTTAAGGTTTAAATTGTTTGGTTAGAAAGAAAATTCTAAAGTTATTCTATCTGTATTATTTTGACCAAAGTATACAAAATATTCTGAGAATGCATGTGAACAGAAAAAGATTAAGTTGCTACGGCAGCGACCTTTCATCCTCGTACGTTAACTAAATGCAATGATCAGATAGTAAACAAGACTTGAAATGAATCTGGCCAAAACAAATCAATCATGTGAATCTGATAAATTATCAAACAGAATTTTAAAAAGAAAAGGTATAGATGTGAATTTGATATTAGCTTTAAAATAACTTCCCTGTAAAATTGTACTTTCAACATAAATTGAAATATATATATATAAAAAAAGGACAAAAAAATATAGCATCTAAGATTCAACTAATATAAATTATGAACAAGCAAGCACACGTAGTACCTACTCAAAAAAAATAATAATAAAGCAGAAACGATTAAATGCATTCACCAAAATTAATATGAATAAAAGATATTTTTATTGCTTCACATATATGCAGAAATTTCGCTTTCGCAAATTCTTTGAGCTTCAATTTTAAAAAAAATCGTCTGAATTTAAAAATTGCATCATTGTTCTTTGAGAAGCTAATTATTTATTTAATAGAATTACTTTAATTTATTTAATTATAAAAACAGGCAAAAATGAGCTGAATTATAAAATGGCGACCCTTTTTCTTTATTTTTTCTTTTAATTTATAATTATTATCAAAAGCATTAATAAATCCATTTATATTAATTATGTTTGAAGGCTGAAGAAATTAATATTGATAAACCGACATTTCAGACTAAGGTTATTTTGTATTAGAAGTGTTTTTTGAAAAATTCTAGAAACAAAAACTTATTGGAGTGTGTAAACTTTATGTACTATAGGTATGCGTAAAGGCTGTCAGATGAGGAATAATCGTAGAAAACAGACAGGTGAGCATACGAATAAGAGGTACTGATTCTAGATTTGCCAGTAATCCGCTAAGTGCACCTGCCAGTAGATGAGTTTCAAGTAAACAGAATATTACGCCGAATGGGATATACCAACTGACACAACTAAGCGTCACGTTTTGACCGACGATCGGTCGATATGGAATTTTTAACTGGAAATGCTTACTTTTCAGAGAGTTCGTTAAACGATATTGAGGTCTATGCACAAGAAAATTTTAATCGGTTATCGAGCGTGTGTGAAAAACCTTTCAAATATAGGATGATAGTCTTTAAAAATAAGCCATCAAATGGAATCGATTATTTTATCGACCAAGTTCATTATTCTATCATTATAAAGATATTTATGATGGTCATATAATGGAAATAAATGTATAAAAAGAAATAAATAACAATTAAAGCTTTTTTCGAAAAGTTTAAAATTGGAAAAATGCCAGGTAAAACAACAATTCGACATTAATATTCGAATCCCACCCCTACATAAAATGGGCCGGTGATTATTACAACTGAAATTTTCACAAAAGCTTCTTTTCAAAATGCAGTAATGAAATATTCAATAATCACCATATGAAATAATGCTATATGGCTTTTAACACATCGGAATTAAGAATTAACATGCTCTACTGAATATATGTCCCATGGCTCTCCGTTTTTGATTTTGTGTCATTTGTCAATAATTATCTGAAATTACAATAATTAAAAATAATTATAAATACTGGTCTTGTTGCAAACAAAAGAAACAGTCAAAAGTTTCACATTTCTACGAGCTATAAGAGTGGTAATAACGTTAATCACTGGTGGATATTCCGGCAAAAATCGAAGACAAGATGATGCACTGAAAATAAAATTTTCTGCAATTCCTATTGAACGATAAGTTACACCAGAAATGTTTTCTTTAATAGCATTTCATTTCGTTTCGATGAGAACAGGTGGGTGGGGGATAATGATTTGAATAAGCAAAAACAAGTACAAACTACTATCATACTTATTTGAATAATTTTTTATTAATATTATTTGATAAACATTTTTTTAAAATAAAAATTTTAATGCAAGGGATGTATCACATTTTTTGAATCATGTTTCAACACATCATTCATCCAGAAACTTTTTTTCATTCACTTTATTTCTATTGTTAATAAATTGCCGACATATGTTCGCTGCATAACAAGTGCTTTTCTTACCTGGAAATGGCTATCCCTGTACATATGATTGGCAGATGCATAGATGGCCCCACCCCCACCCGGATGCACCAAGTGGGGGGAGGAAGCGGAAGTGACGTAGGAGGTAGATGAGGTGGGGCAACGAGACGAGGGGTCTTGCGGATACGGATAACCCCTTGTGCCCGTTAGGGGTGGACTGTGGTGCCCCCCACCAGCCCCATGGGGAAGGGACTGGTGAGGTGGCCTCTTGTACTGGGCATTGCCGTCATGTGGAGGCCTGAAAACAAAAATGATCATAATTAAGAATCTTAAGTTTCCTACAGTATTAAATAAAAAATTTCTTAGATACACTTTTTTACCATACACTGATTAAATATTATGAGTATGATACAATTCCCAATCAAAGTCATGACTGAATTTCCCATTTCAAAATAATAATTATATATGAGTATTAAAGAAAACACCTAAGACCGTTATGCTAAGGTATTGAGAATAACTATAGCCAAAAATTTGATAGACCACATGAATTCTAAGAATAAATACATTTAACGTAATAAAATTAACGCTCATATAAATATCACATAGAAAAAAAACTAAATTAACTCAATTAATACAGGTAGATTTGATAAGCTTGGTAAAACATGACTTTCTGAACTACAACATATCGACCACAAAAAAGAACCATTCTTGCAATTAAAATATTAAAACTGTGTAATAATAAAGCTTAATGAATCGATTAGCTACACAGAAATAAAAAGTTTGATTATTTAAATGTACCCAGTCTAGTAGCGATATTTTTTTCTCTTTTGTTTCGTTACGTTAATAGATGTCTTATTATTCCTTCTTTTTATCCAGAAAAAAAACGTCTCTTAAGATACCTGTTTGCGGTGTTGGATATGAATTCGCACATGTAAAAACTGATACATGGAAACTAAGCAGATAAAATGAGAAGAAATAAAACTGATTCAATAATAGAAAATGTTCTCAAATTCAGTATTGAAAACTTTAGGGTACTAAGGCCGAAAATAAAACAATTCAAGATTGCAAACACAAAAGCTAGTAATCATTACCAAATATGAATCCAGAACTCCATTATTTAAGATTTCCAAGTAATAGTCCCGAAATAATTCGAAAATAAAGAACAGAAATAAAAAATTTCTTCACAATCTGCAAGAAATTGTGAAAGGAAAATTTAAGAATTAATTACGAATGTTTGCTAACAATTTCATGGATGTTTCAGAATACGTAAAATCTTATTTAGAATGGAATTTTCTTTATTCTGCCCTTTTTCCATGGAAGAGCAAAATTTGCACTCGTTTCATTGCATACATAACACGCTCTATTTTATACCATCGCTTATTCTTTCGTTTCTTTTCTTCTTCTTTTTTTTAATTTAAGGCTGTTGCTCTGGCTTGCAAATTAGCATATGCAATACAACTGAGCAAATATTCTCGTTTTCCAATAAGCTCGATCGGTTACCATAGCTGCACCCGCTGCGTCAATTTGGAATTCTGACAACGCAAATATTCGAAACTCCTCTATTCGCAAGCATGCGCGCCATATCCATTTCGAAGAGAACAAAATTGATTTAAAATATTTCATCTCCCAGGAAGTACCAAAGCAACCTCAAAACAAAGTTTGGAATTCAATATTATTTCGAAATATCGAATTTCGCCTTCACGCGATATATGAATTTTCCACATTCAACGTGCTCCCAAATTAAACCCCGGAGATCGATTCAATGGCCGCCTGTAGAAGTAATGGCCCGGTTCACAAATTTACACAGACATTCCATTCAATTAAGGCATTAATGAAAAAGCGATATATGGTTTTATATATAGATGATCTGATCCCAAAAAATTAGGTTCAGAACGCCTAAAAATAAGACTATATTTTGAAATAATGTATTAAAATGAAGATAAAATAATGAAATGGTATATGCTAGTGTAACTGAAATTACGTATTAGAGTCATTTATATTCTACGATTAGTTCCTAAAATTATATCTAGGACTATAGATGAACACTTTAGGCAAAAGTCATCCATAACATCCGTCAGAACTATGAAGGTCATATCTCTAATAGCACACAGATATTGTACAATATTGATCAATATTCGCAATATTGATTAATATTGTGGAATATTGTTTAATATCATATAATATCGCACAATATTGTACATTATTATGCTACTGGATGTGCTCCCTAGGATGATGAGAATTAAATTTAATACAGTTTAGTGAATTATAATTTTTAATATTATTGATTCATGCAACATAATTTTGTTTGCTACAGATATAAAGATGGCATTTAAAATAATAATAATATCAAACGTATATATATGCGAAAAGAGGCACGACATAGCTTATTTCCCCTCACTAAGAAAGGTCAATCTCTTTATTATATTACAAATTCAGATTTTAAACAGCGATAATATTAAATTTACTATTAGAAAGCAACAAACGTTAAAAAATATTGAATAAAAGATATTTCTAAAAGTTTTAAGCGTCTATTTTTATAATGGATATTTGGCAAATTTAAAAACCTTGTAGAAGCCATTTTTGTTAAATAATAGACAAAAATTGAGGAAATAAAACTTTAAGGAAGAAGGGATGCAGATGTACTTTCCAGTTATAATACAATATCAATATACCAAGTAAATGATTTTTTTAAAAAAGTTCTGAAGAAAATGACAGGCAAAATAACACTGCTTTAAATGAAGAACAAGTAAAAACAGCTGTAAATCAATAGAACAAGGAAGACTATGAATTTTATCATGGAAAATTCCACTTTGCTCTTGACCTAAACGCGAATGAAGCAAGCCAGGAGCGACGAGGATTTAATGGGGTTTACTTTTTCTGACCCATTAGTGGAAAACTCCCATAATGGGAAAAGAAAGCCCACTTCCGACACGCATGGAGCAACGTAATAATCATCCGGAGGGCATTTACCCTACGGACACAGCCTACTTCCACAACTATCAAGAATTGGAATGGTTGGAAAAGCAGGAAGATGTTCTACCTTCTGCCACAATGCCCAAAAGTCGTTACGCCGTTCGCGGAAAGGTAAATTATTATTTAACTCACCTCTTCCCCCGAGTTAGTCGCACTGAATTAGGAGATTTCACGCCTACGGAAGAATCGCGTTTTCCCCAACTTTTATCACTTTGCCTTCTCTCATATAAATTATAAATTTTATTTATAATTTGGAAGAAAAAAAAAGATTGAAATGAAACCCACTATGCATATTTCAATGTATCATGTCAGAACAGTATTTCTTGAACGACCAACCACCACGTGCTCGTGCAAGTTAATTTATATTTTTATTTATTTTAATCGTTTCATTGAATGAGTCGCTTTAGTATTGCAAACAATCCAAAAAAACTTTGTCTCGCATTTATTGTTCAAAAAAATATCACATTTCCTATTTATTTCATTTCACATAATCACGTGCTCAAAATGATATTTTTCTAGGTTTTTATTTGCTATAGTCATTAACTTATTTTATTTAATCATAGCTTTTGTAAATGCAATGGTAACAACGTTATTAAAAGCTGATTTTTTTTGAAATGCTCGTGCAGATAATAAAATTTTTATATTTTCGCCTACGGATTTTTGTTGAAGCCAAAAACCTCATTTCAAAAACATCATGTTCTGACATGATAAAAAAATTGGGAAGGGGGGGAGGACTTTTAAATATCAATAATTTTAAAAACTTTTGCGATTCTATTAACTTTGCTTTCTTATCTGCCACATAAACTACTGAGATATTAAAAAGAATCCCTGTGCAGCAACGAAATGGAATTTGGCGGGATGGAACGACAATTTATAGAACTGAATGAGCTAATAAGCGAAAGACTCCCCAAGATTGGTACTAATATGCTTTGGCGGGTAAAATTGTACACTTCGAAAAAATTTACTTCTTTGTTAATTTTAAATAAAAATACAGATAGATTTTGGACTTTTTCTCACGTAAAATTATTGAAAATATTATCGCACAAAATTTGTACATCATTAAAGAAAATTTCAATTTAACCCCTTAACCGGTTTGCCCATACGCCGTACGTGCATCGATGTATCGAATTTTGATAGTTGTAAACAAAAAATAAATAATTCAAAACAATTATAATTCAATAGTAAAATGACTTCGAATACGTAGATAAGCCAAGTATTCCATTGATTTCCTTTTGAATCAAAATTAGAAAATATTCCAAAAATAGAAGGTATCTTATTAGATAGTAGGGAAATTAACCTGGTTAAGGGGTTAATACTTTTTCAATTGCTGTGTGATTTAAGTCTACATTTTTATAAAAGTTAACAACATAGCTCTTTTTATAAAGGTACATAAAATACAAAATAGTATTATTATGCATGGTTCTATACAAAATCTGCAATACTGATTTGCTATAGTAAGAGTTAAATACCAGGGATCCATTACTTCATGTGAAGCAAAAATAGACTAACATTTTATATTTATTATAAAACAAATGAGCTTCAGATGTTGCATGTATAAAATAAAAGTCTGAACTTCTCTCCATAATATGTACCTATCTACTGTCGTACAATAAAAATAAATATTTTATAACCACCCCTTGAATGAAAACAGACAATTTATACTAAAGGAATATAGCCAGATCCATTTCATTTGAAATTACAGCTAATTGTGATATGATGTCGAAGATTAGCATATATTCAGTACCTTGTAGCATTAAAAGAACCAAATTTATAAACGTATTTCAATGGATTTAATAACAACGGTGAATGTTACAAACTGTTAATGATTTAATGATTTCCATAGAATATAAATGCATTAGCTTTAAAAAAGCAAAAGTCACAAACACAAAACTTTAAAATAGAGAATATAAACTATGACGTATCGTTTTTATAGATGTTGCGTTCAAACATACGTGAAGACTAATATTTATGAAATGCGCTAAAACTGAAAGCAAATAGCAGTATGCCCAATAATGCTTTAAGTTAAAACTATATAAAATGCAGTCCATACTGAAACGATCAGAAGGTAATTAATTATAAAATGTAAGGATCTCCAATTTAAATGCATGGACACACAGACGATTTTTTTTTTTCCTTTTTTAATTTTCAGAACAATAAAAATCACCCGAATCAGATTAAAAAGAAACTGTTGTTTTAATGCACACGTCTTTTTATATGATCTTTGAAACTTCAACTGCATAGCAATACATAAAACAGCAAATTTTAAAAGAAATATTTTGATTCAAATTTTAATACGTAAAGATAAAAATAAAATTTTTCATTATCAAATTTCTCACTCGGTTCAATCTTTTCGCATTTCAGTTTCCTTTAAATTCCACTAACTAATATAAGCACGATCTCCCCACCCCACCCCAAGAGAAATAAAATTATACATACAATGTCTACCGCAACTTCTAAAACCTTTCAAAGGTCCATTTTAAATATGCATGCGTTGTAAAAAGTATTAAGCAGAAGCCCAAATACCCATTTTCTTGTTTTTTTTTTATTATTATTATTATTTCGCCATGGAAACAGGCCAATAATCCAAAACTCCTGTCTCTTATAAAAAATAAATCGATGTACTTTCTTTCATATTCCAATCACACTCACTCATAATGAAACTGTTTAACAGCAACGACAAAGGAAAGTTTGTTGACAATGCCTGGATATCGGACTAGCAGGTCGATGGCCTCTAAGGTCAGGTAAGCACGGTCTGCTTCATCGCGGTACCCGGATGTGAGAGCACACGTGATCAAAATTTTATTCCAGATTTTACTTTTTTTTCGCGCGCTTTCCACCAACGCTTTACTTTGTTGAAAAAGACTGAGCGGCACACGCCAATTAGCCACGAATATAAGACGCACAATTTATTTTAATAACCTAAATAAAAATAATGAAATTACGAAAAACTTAACTAAAAATCCAGTTTTGTTTGCTAGAGCACTTTAATTACCTATATGGATACGTGACAATTAGAATTTCTTCACGCTAATTTTAATAAGTTCAGTAGTAAATTCGAGACATAGTTATACTTTTCATTTTTCTGACCTTATTAAATCGTATTTATTGACAGTTACTTTAATATAATATATTGTAAAATTTTATATACTGTATTGCATATTTTCAATTATATAATACAACTTTTTTTTTCTTTAATCATAGCACGATAATAAATTATAAAATAAAATGCACCTTGCCGCTTTTTCCCAGAACTCAAAATGAACGCAATTTTAAAAGTTTTAAATCTATGCCAACCTTAATGAATAAAAAATCTTCGAAACATTTATTAATTTATAATAACGAAAGCAATACTGAAAACTACAGCTAAATATATTTAATTCTTTCTTATTTAAATGATAACAGCTGTTCTGATCCACTAACTTTTGGGGAACAACTGTCAATACGAATGTTTCAGTACAATATGCAATACTTCCTTATCTATAGTAAGAAAATCGCCACCGATTACTTTTTTTTAAAGACACACAAGTATTAAACTTTCAGCTGAATACTCCATAATTTAACTCAGATTGAAGGTTAAAATTACTTTCTGCTGTATCTTGAAATTGCCATGGGCTATTAATTTTGTTTGCTATTGATCTGAGTTAGATTCCCATTATATTGGAAAAAATAAATTACTTAATGCCTTTTCAGAGGTTTGATAGATTTGAAAATATTGAATTTAAATAGTGGTATGAATCATGTGTGCATCAATTGACTGACAGTCTTCAAAAAATTTGGTTTCCTCCATTTCATTTACATGATTATTAGGTGAAAAATTATCAACAAGTTAGAGGGAGAATCACACAAAAGAAGAAAAAAAAGCGCTATCTCAGTTTATTCCTAATCAACTGAAAAAAATTCATAAAGGTTAAGAATCCGGTTAGAACTAGGTAGAGAAAGATGAAAAACATTCAAACAACGTGGTTATCTCACTAAATGATTATCGCCTTAAACAATATTACGTTATCTACAAATTCACAACTATACCATAAAGGCTAATCGATATCATGTAACTATCAAAACTTCTGGCAAGTTCACAATTATCTACATTAAACATAGATATCAGCATCACTATTAGATTTAAGAAAAGATGCATATCGGGCTTTCTCTTGAACTGTGCAATAAAACAGAAAACAAGTTCAATTCATTAAATTAAAAAAATCAAAGCTAAGACTAATTCATTAAGAAAAATCATAATGCTAACAATGGTTTAATTAATTACATCGTTTCAACTATTATTAATTTTAATAAACTATGAATTTCAGAAAAATAATAACACAGTATAATATTCTCGTTAAAAAAAAGATTTTTCGATGCTAACGTACGTCGAAAGTTATTTTTAATAAAACTTTCAATTGAATTCTGGCTTGGTTTCAATAAAAACACAAGTAAAATAGAAATCTCACCGGAACATGCAAGAATAAACAGCGACAGACTATTGAATAAAAATAAAAATTATGCAAAATAACTTCCAATTTCAAAATTAAGCCAAATTTTCAACATGTATAAAAATTCTATTAAAATAACACATAGAAAACTAAACATGAATTTCATTATATTATGCTATTATGCAATATTTAATATAAAATGGAGGATAAAATTAATTTTGTTATCATGAAAAACCTAATAAAATATGCAACAGTATTCAAATAATTTTGACATTAATAATTGGTGATTAAATAATTAAAAGTTGAGATTAAATAATTTGACATTTTGAAATTAATAATTAAAATTTTGAGATTAAATAATTTGACATTTTGAAATTAATAATTAAAATTTTGAGATTAAATAATAAAAAATAGGTTTAAAAAGATTCTTGTTAATCAATTAACTATTAATAGAACCTTTTTGTTAATTCTAATGTTTTTCTTCCACTATTATCTAGAATGTTAAAGCATTCTTTCAAGGCAAACTGTCAATGTACACATCAGGATTCATTTATTTATTTATTTATAGAAATATGAGTATGAGTTACTGCGTAACTTCCGTTCAGGAAAAATAAATTTTGCTCAGTAACGACAAATTTTTGTGCTTTGTCATCAAAATCGATTTCAAATTTATACATAAATAAGTGAAGAAAAACGTGAAACACAACATTCAATTAAGAGCCCTTAATGCTTATTAAATGCGCATCACTGAGAAAAAAAAGTCCCATTTATAATTAATTCTCTTATGAAATTACGAAACACACACACACACACACACACATTTATTTAGCTTTATGATTTTGCAGCACCTACAGGTTTGATTGCTGATTTTTCTTTAGAAACGAAAGCACATACGAATTCCGATTTAGGGTTATTTCGACTATTTCCCGATATTACAAAAACATTAATCACGAACTTGCACTAAAAATACTATCAAATCATATGATGAATTCAACGGAAAAATGAATCAATTGAAGAAAATTTTGAGACATTTTAAAGAAAGGAACAATATGCTCAGCATATTTTACGTATACATGAACAGTAAGAGCATCGATGTTGATGAAAACTAAATATTCTGCAGAAATTTATGCAAACATTCATGTTGCTTATGTTTTGACTGTACTTTATTAATTAATTGGCTATATCATGTGACTATATAACCTGTGATAATATCCATACTATTAGTCAGCAGTTTTGCAGAATTTTTAATGAAGTATCTATAACTGTTCTAAAATTACATAATACAAATTCTTCATCGTTAGATCTAAATTTATTTTCATAATTTTCTTTAAAAAATCTTATACTTCTTATCTCTTTTATTCTGCACTTCTATAATATTCTTATTCTGTTTCATTCGTATTCTAAATGCTTGCAATAAAAAAAACACCTATCCCTTTTCAAAGTTAAAAGTATTATTAAATTCTGTTATGAATTACAGTATCATAAACGCACACACACAAACTCAGCTCAACTATAATTTTTTAAAACAATAACTGTGTTGGAACATAGTGTCCTTTCTGAGCTGGATTTATGATGCAGCTGATTCTCATAGTATTTACAAAATTGTTTTTTAATGAATATTCATTCTCATTCTGAATAAAAACATCAATTATGCAAGAATGAAGATTACTGTGCATTAACAAAGAATAAAAACGAATTCTGTCTGAAGACTTTACCGAAAGTCACCTTGAGGCTTCGAATAAAAGAGGACAAATCTCAAATATTAGATATAAACATCCATCCTAAAATTAAAATATGCATTCTCAAATTAAATGCGTTTTTAATAGATTACACTAAGCGTCAAATAAACGACAATACTCAATGGCAAAGATAAATTATAAGAAAGGTTTCCTTAGAATTCCAACTCGTTCCTAACAATTTTTTTGTCCTTTCATACATATATATAACCGAGTTCGTTTACTTCCTATCCAAGCGGCATGACACAATGTGATAAGATTACAAAAGCGAATGAATGCGATCCAGATAAATCATTAAAAAAGATGACGTCTTTATCGTGAAAGAGTGCTATTCCGAGAAATCGAGCGACCTCGAAAAAAGATGATGAGGCAACTAACTTTCAACAGACGATAGCTCAAAAACAACGTTCACTTGGGTTTGACCTTGTTTTCTTGCTTTTTTTTTCTCTGCGTAATGGTAGTACGTATTACGATGCCTTATCACGCAAATTAGAACAGCTTGCTCAACGGCACACAGAACGTCTGTCTGTAAGTGAAGTTCACAGCCTTTCGTGGACATATTTTTATGTGTTTATTTATTTTTCTCAGAATCAACACTTAACAGATTTCAGTTGGCAATTAAAAATGAATAACACAGCAAACCAATATTAAATATTCTTTGAGAAATTCAATATCAACTTATTCTATGAGTTTTTCTTCCAATTTTCAACTCATCAAACTTGCTAATTTTAAATGTTAAAAAAGATTTCCGTTTATACTATTATTAAATTATGAATTAAGCAATAATAATATCTGTTTCGCTCTGACCTCACTTGCACTCAAATCAAGTAAAATTCGCATTGATAATCTGATGATGTATTACTTATTTTGATACAAAGTAACCGAATCATTATTCGCGAATTCCAATTTTTTTTTTCTCCTTCGAACTGTAAGAATCATAATTTTTAACTACAGCAACTTAAAAACAACATTAAAATGATTAAAGAAGAATGAAGGTTAAACAATAAATATTCGTATACGAATTTTGCCATATAACCGATTAAATATTAACAATTAACAATTTAAAATGCTGTCTGAAATTGATTGTACTCAAAATAATTTGGTTTTATCTTAAGACTTATACAAATTCATGCACATATCTATTGAAAGAATAAAAAAATATTTTACAATTCATAGATGAAGAATTCTAATTTATATAACTATTAAGGTATGCAAGAGCATAAACCAATATTTCAATGGATAAAAAGGTGATAAATTAGCGTAATAATAAAAGCTATATTTGGTTATATTTTTATTATTTTAAACAATTATCAGTAATCATAATAATTTTTTTTAAAAAGAAACTAACAAAATAAAGGAAGGCGGGGGATATGAAACATCTAAAAATGACAAGAGCCGTGAAAGAATTAACTATTGGTAAAGTTTTAATGAATAGGAAAAGAAAGATACAGATCCGTATGAACAGCAATTCAAGATAAATTAGTGATTTTTCAAGTATTAAAATATTTATTTAAGAAAATTCGATAATGAAACGCGGTATGTGGATCTGTATTATTTCCATCCACCCTCAAACTGAATCAGAACAAAAGATTTTTGCACAAAGATTTCTAATCATTTATATACCCTTTATGGAGTCACAGTTTTCATGTTCAAAAGAGAGCATAAGAACAAAGAAATGAGATAAAATCGCAGTAAATCGTTCGCATCTTTTACTCGGGCAAACTTTTCATGTGAGTTGGGAGGTCTTTTACCCTTCAAATCGACCGAATGAATAGAACAATGGAGAGCGAACTACTTCTACCTTTGATGAATCGCACGCACCCAGTCTCTAAAGGTGATCTATCTCACCTGCAAGGAGGGAATGGAGGAGAAAAAAAAAGAAAAGCATCGCCTTTTACATTTATCTTTCTTCTCCGGCGATATGACTCAGATGTAAGATTAGAAAAACAACAAATTATTCAATCAAAATCTCAAGGATACAGTTTACACAGATTTCCTTTTTAAAAAAATAAAATGTTTCAAAATGGAAGGAATTCAAACTTGGGGAAATAAAAAAAATGTGAACCAATGTTTGTTAAATTTAAAAAATTCCAAAGGCGTGCATAGTAACTTTCTTTGATTTTATCATTTTTATACGAATTTTTCTTATGGCACGAATAAAATCGTTTTAAATTGTGAAAGCAAAATGCAATTGAAATATGAAAAGGGAAGTTAAAAACAAAATCAGCAAGCGTTTTTACTTTATACTCATCTCTTTTTATTGCATACATGCTATACAAAACGATAATTTTTTAGCGCGAATCTTCTAAAAGTACTTGAGATAGAAAGACTTTTAGAAATCAATAGATGAATATATTTCTACCAAAGATATTCTTAAAGAACGAAATACAACTAAAAATACATAACATGATAAAATCACTTAAGAATTTTATGAAATTTTCGAGACATTAAAAAATATTTCAGAAGTTCTTCTAATATACTGACGAATAACTAGTAAACGACTCGGGAGAAGCAAGAATTAATTGACGAAAATTACAAAACATAGATCGAAATTCCAAACGTAATTGGCAGACAAAGCAAATCCTATGTAATGCAATTTATTTATAAATTATTATTTCTGAAAATTATCAATTGCCACTTACCCTAAAATTTTTATCTTGTAAATGGAAACATGAGGTTTTTTTAATAAGTAGTTTAGGCTTAAATAAATGTGCATAAGTAGTTAACTCTGATAAATGAGTACATTAAGTTTTTTATATTAGAATTATTCTGTGGAAAAATATCAAAGAATTTCTTCTTTTTTTTTCATTGAATTTACGGTCGAAATAAAATAAAAACATAATCAAAATTAAAACGAACTAGACAGACAGACAAGATTATATACATATAGATAAATAGATAGATAACAGATAGAATTCTCTTACAGTGGAACTTATAATTGAAACACTAACTAAATAAAAACTGCATCAACATCGACTGATTAGGCTTAAAATATTAACGCAATACAATAATAATTTTATTTTTATAAATGTTGCCAATCTGATTAATGACGCAAAGTAAACAAAATAAAAAAAATAAAAATCGATATTCCAAAATGCAATTAATTCGTAAATATAAATGAAATAAAACGACTCAAACTATTTAAAAAATTTAACAAAGAGAGATACAACCTGCGAATAAATTTAATAGGGAATAATATTTAAAATTCTTAATAATATTCATAAAATATGAATATAGCTAATACCATCCGAACTCAAAAACAATAAAAATACAAGGATTTATGAATTCTGCAAAATCTATAAAAAAACAATTGAAGAACAAATACACAGATTTTAACATATTAAATACAGATAATATTTTTTAATCTTTATTAAAAATAAAACCATCATAATGCTTCGGAATGCTTAGTATGATAGAGAAAATTGAAGAAAAAAAAAATTCGCTCAATCAAATGCTTATGAAATAAGCCAGCCAAATAATTATTTTTTTGATTATCTGGATTTGTATTGATGAATGATTATTTCTTCCATTAATAAAATTTTATAAGAAAAGGCTAAAAGACAATGAATATTCCCAAATGATCTCCTCACTTTGTAATACGTTTCATTGTATTACAAAGTGTCTCAACATAATACATTTCAATCATAACAGTTTAAGCCTAGTAGTTATCAATATACCCATGAGAATCGACACATGCACGTACACAATTATTCAAATTATTTCACAGGAGGTAAATAATATGTCTCAAAGGAGATAAAGAAGTCGAGTCAACACATTTTGGTCATAACAATTAATCCATGTTCTCTGGAACTAACAGATATTGTTGTAAACATACAATTTTGATTCTAATAAGGAATATTTGACGAATTTTGAAAACATTTCTTATTTGCCCTATGTTAGACATTTAGATCTAAATCGCGAAATACACAGATTCAAGGTATTTCTCAAATGTTCTCTAAAACATAAGCAGCCGAAAAGAAACAATTTTTTTTTCTTAAAGCTTATAAAAATTCTTCTTATTAACGTGCAATTTTAATTCACATTTACATACCTCTAGAACGAATAACGTATTAATAGTTTAATCTCAATTATTTGAACGAAACTGAAAGTTTCAATTTCAACTATTTGAACGAAACAAAAAGTTTCAATTTCGACCATTTGAACGAAACTATGAGTTTGAATTTCAACTATTTTAATGAAACTAATACTATTTGAACGAAGCTAAAAGTTTCAATTTCAACTATTTGAACGAAACTAATACTACTTGAAAAGAAAAAAAAACTTTCAATTATGATAAATTGTCTTCAACATCTAATGAACTTTTAATTTTTATTTGCAACGATACAATTACAAGTAAGGCGTGGCAAATATCACAAAGGTCAAGAGCAAACTGCTTGATTTTTTTAAATCGCATTATGTTTTGTTATATTGTCACAACAAAAAATGGAAGAATCAATATCCTTTTGAACGTAGGTCTCTACACCATTACAATTACTGTACATCAATGAAAATTATATTCCGTAGAAACTCTGCTTAGATTGCAGTTTAACAATTCTTTTTTCTCGATAGTGAAAATTTTCGTTTGCAAATGAATACGCATACAACTTCTCAAAAATGAGAAAAAGAGTTCTCAGAATAATTTGTCAACAGCAATATAACTCAATCTCAACATCTGAAAGAAGGATGGGGGAGGGGGGTGCTGGTAAACACTGGTTATTTTTTTATCCGTCTCGACTCGGAGGATTACCTACTTCACAAAAGATGTCCTTGGGCTAAAGTTTAATCTGAACGTCTAAGATTTCTTTTTTCAAAATCTTCAAAGCTTACGCTCTTCTTGTCCGCTTAAACGAGGTTATTACTGGTGGCCCTCCGCTTTGGACAAAGGAACTATACAGAGCTGAAAGAGTGCTTGAAATAAAATAGCTTCCAAATGTTTGGCGATGGGTTCCAAGTCCTTTTTTTTTTTTTTTTTCTTTTCTTAAGATACCAATTTTCTTTACTCCAAAGCAAACAGTTCGGTGGCCATTAAAAATGTGGGTCAGAAAAGTAATAACATTTAATGGCATGGTTTTTTAATCAACAAGCAAACAAGTACCTTACTATTTAATTAATGAAAAATGTATCACAATGCAAATCAAAATAAATAAAATTGCAAGAAATTTATAAACAACTTATAAAATTCCGATCTATAGTACTAACAAATATGTTTAAGGTTGAAATGTTTAATGAAAACAAAACACACTCCATTTAAAGGAAAATAAAACTCACTCTCACGTATCCGGTTCGCGACTATCCGGTTTCCGTGCTATCCGGTCTAGTTTCTTTTATCGTGAGGAAGGGAAGGCATTGCATTGGCCAAAACATTGGCACAATGCCAAGTTATTGGAAGCGGGCGACTGCTACGATCTTCCTTCGCGGCGAGTACAAAATACATGTTGTGAAAGAGAGCGTTCGCTCGCTTTCAAAGTAAGTTTTGTCAGTGTGTTGCAATGGGCCTCAATTGTTGCCGCTGTTCCTGATTATAATAGCGCAGTACTGCATTTGTAAATTGGGTTATACTTAGTGTTTTTGAGTGTACCAATATCAAAATGGGTGATAAACGAAGAAAAACTGTAGTGACTATGGAGAAGAAATTACGTGCCATACAGCGATTGGACTCTGGTGAGAAGGCAAAAATTATAGCTTCCGAGTTGGGAGTTGGAAAAAGTACGGTAGGGGACTGGAAAAGAAATCGATCAGAAATCGAAAAGTGGTGTCTCACACAAGCAAGTGAGAGTGGAATAAAAGTCAGAAAAACAATGCTGAAAGGTAAGCATAAAGAAGTTGAGGAAGCTTTATTCGTATGGTATGAACACTTCAGAGAAATAGGTGTACCTGTAACTGGCCCAATACTGCAAGGAAAAGCTTTGGAAATAAAACGCCAAATAGATGGACACGATTCGGATTTCACCGCCAGTGATGGATGGTTAGATCGCTGGAAAAAACGATTCGGAATTCGCCAGAATACCGGAAGTGGTGAAGCATTATCTTCTCATAAAGAGACTGAGCCTGTATTCAAAGACTATCTTTTCAGACTTATAGAAAAAGAGGGAATTTCTGAGGAGCAGTTATACAGTTGCATTGAGACAGGTTTAAATTATAAGATGCTCCCTACCAAAGCACTTGCATCCAAAAAAGAAGCCGCTGCACCAGGATACAAGAAAAGTACCGAAAGAGTTACCCTTTTGGCTTGCAGCAATGCAACCTGCAATCATAAGCTTAGGTTGACGTTAATTGGAAAATCTAAGAAACCTGGTGATATTCTGAATCTGGAATTGCTTCCCGTATATTACAAACATCAAGAAAAAGGATGGATGAATTCAGAAATTTTTGAAACCTGGTTCCAAGATGAATTCGTACCAGCTGTAGAAAAACATCTGAAGAACAACAGCTTGCCAAGAAAAGCTCTGTTAATTCTTGACAATTCGTCTTCGCAGCTTTCGGCCATTGATGAACTCGCAGATGGGGACATCAAAGTTTTATTTTTACCTCCTAATGTAACAGATGCTTGTCAACCCATGGACCAGACAGTCCTTGTACAACTGAAGAAAAAATACCGCGGCCGTCTTCTCAATTCATTGATATCAGCGATTGATAATAACGAAGACTACATAACCATTCTGAAAAACATTGACATGTTAGATGTCATAAGGTGGTCGTCGGAAGCATGGGAAGAGATTCCTAACATCTCACTTATAAGGTCCTGGAAAATACTTTTGGACCATGATGGATATTTCAACCCTCAACCAACGTTCGAAACCGAAATGGAAGATGAAAACGCTGAACTTGTTGCACTATTGGAAAAACTGCCAGGCTGTGAAGGTATCACAGAAGAGGACATTGCAAATTGGATGGCAAACGACGAAAATCATGAAATAACTGATAACGATTGTGTGGGGATTAAACAAGAAATAATGGAGGAAGAGGAGTATGAATCCTTAGATGATGGGAAAAATCTCATCCCACATTCGGAAGGACTCAAGAGGATCGAGGCGGCCTTGCAGTATATTAGTCAGCAAAAGGAATCGACGCCAGCTGATATCATCTGTTTGCGTAAGTGGATGGACATAGCGTCGCGGAAGAGAGCTACAAAGTAAAAGAAGCCGCCCATAAATAACTTATCCAAAAACTAAAAACTGTAAGTTTTTCTCTAATCTCAGGGTTACCTTTTTGTATTTATGCAATCATTTATCAGTGAAAAATAAAACCAATTTTCTTGAGAATTTAGCCCAACATTTAAGATAATGTTTTGTCTATGTTTGCTCCATTTAAAGTTAAGCATTACAAAACTTATGTTAAAAGTGAACAGCTTATACCTTTAACTTACTTTTTCTCTCATTAATTTTTGAAACGTGCGGAAGAGTATATAAACTCCCAGTACAAATCCTTCTATTATAATTCGACAGATTATCAGCAACTGCCTCTATGACTCATCGGCATAAATGAAATAGTAATGAATAGCCAATAGAATATGAATATACCCTATTTGTTAATACTACTATACGAATGTAAGAGAAAATATTGCTAGCACCAGAACATTCGAAATCGAAAAATTAATGAATTTCCACGTTTCGCACTTCCCCCAGTTCAAAAAATATTCTGTCTCCTTGTCAACTGGTTAGTTAGTCAGTCGGACTGTTGATATCTGTATACGCTTTCAGTAAATTTATTGATTTCTATAAAATCTCTATCAAAATACACTCATGGAGGACAAAGCAAAGTATTTTACATGTACGAATATAAATTAGAATAATAATTACAAAACGAAGAGAATTAATCTAGATGAATAAAATTCAGCTCATATTTAATATCTATAGAGTAGACAACTATTAAAATTTGAGCCAAATCCAACGTGAAGTTCACCATCTATCCGTATGTACTTTCAGAAACAAATGTGATAATTTAAAAATATAACTTAAGTGTATGATATTCGGTTTGTGTTTTTGTAATTACAATTGTATTTCTACATCAAATTTTGGTTTCAAAGGATTGGAAACAAATCTCCTTAATTCTAATTTTCAGGTTATTTATTGCTAAATACAAGAATGAATCACCAAGAATCGCGTGATATAAATTCAGAAAAAATGCTAACCTCATGCCAAATATTTTGTAAGAATTGCTCTCAAGTATGGCATGTGCGGTTTTACCCAGGTTCCGCCATTTTATGCGAGGTAAGGTGAGTTAACACCTTTATTAAAAAGTAAGCGAGAAGATTTTGAAGAGACCACTGCCGCTGGTTTATAAATGATACCTTTAATTCAAAATTTTTATATAACGCATTCTAATCCAAGTCTTCATATCCTTAAAAATAGAATCGAAAAGTGAATTTGGCAATAAAGAACATTTTAAAACAGAAACACGAATTTTATCGGAATAAAAACTTGTCAACAGGAACGATCTTTAATTACTCTAACGAGAGATTCTAAGAGTAACGAATAAGACAACGAATGCAATATGTGAAGCAGGTTCTTGAGGCATTTGATTCTAAAATTTCGTAGATTCTAAAACGCACATGATGGAATCTAACAGAATCATTTCTTCCCATAGTTGATTTGCCGCATTCTTCGTGATTAACTTCGTAGATATAAAATTTTAAATAAAATAAAATTGAAATCACTCACAACAAAAAATTTATTCGACATCTTATGTTAACAATTACTTATTTGTAAATCAATTATTCATAACTCCCTGAAACTCAAATGATTTGAGCTCATAACGGATTAAATAAATGCTGCCAAAAAGGCATTTTAAACAACATATGAGCAAGAATTTTTTTTTAAACAATCAATAATTCAAGACACAATTGATAGTTTTGATTCGAAATCTGGTTCATACCAACAAAATGGCTATGATAAAAAGAATAATTCATAGGGTAAAAGGAATAAAATGTAGAAGAAATATTTTTTTAAAGTAAAATTATTAATAAAAGACAGGATCAGCTCCTTCAAAGGACATTTCAAGGTCATAAAAGAAAAACAAAAATTCGTCATTTATCAAAGAACGTGATAAATCTGATTTACGCAGCCAAGGACGAGTTCTACATCAATGATCGCAACCATTTCGATCACCTCAAGTTTGCAGTTATTTTAGTTTCGTGTTCAGTAAATGAGCTAAGATATAATTTGTAATCAATCAACCAAAAAAATAACTAAACACACTGAAAACAATTATTTATGAAACGATTCGAATATATAAAACGCCATTCCATTTGGATCTCTAAAATGATTCGAATTTTACAATCAGAAAATGCCATTTTATAAAATTCATTTCAACACAAATGTTTTAATTTCATTTAAACGACCTTATTGTTTGATTAATACATTACAATAGTAACTTGGGGCACAGCAATTAAGTTTACTATATACTGCAAAAATAGGTTTTCCATGGCTATATTTCCAGCAAAATATTTTTAAAAAATTATAAACAATATCAATAGTACCATCTTGAAAGACTTTTAGGCAAGTAAAATCTGATTATAACTAATTCAATCAGCGAGCGAATTCGTACGCAGTTCTTTATATAGAATCGGTTTAGTAAATATATATTTAATAATAATGAATACAAGTTTAGAATGATTCACGTGATGCCACAATCGTGTGATTAATGTAACTTCGCATGCCATCTTAAATATATCGCAATTTTACGTTGTGAGGAACGTCACTTGCTTTATTTTTTAAGATCAGCAAATAACGACATATGGTATGAATATTTAAAGATAAAGTAAGTAGAAAGTATTTTATTTCCGAATTTTAAAAAGTATTTTGATATTTTTTTTAAGTATTTTTGTGCTTTGAGTTCGATGAAGTGAAACTACGAAAAAGGAATAAATATGAAAAAAATGGAAATCATTTTAAACAAAAAAACATTTTTAATGTAATGAAAAATACGAATTATTCAACTTCTTTTAATTGCAAGAATTTCTATCAAAAAGTATATAAAAATACACACATTACAGTTGTTATATCATAAGCCATTAAATAAATATTTGATATCATACATTGTAAAAATAAAAATTGTTCTAAGCTTTATGAAAACACAACGAACCATTTAAAAAAACTACAGTTTAAGTTACGGACAAGCAACTCCCAAGACCGATTCATTATTTGTTTGAATAATACAATGAATAGAACTGAGGACTGTGAATTACATTTTAAAAAAGTAAAAGCCATTTAATCCAATGATTTTAAAAAGATAAAATTTATGCTTATTAACAATCTTGACAAAAATGTTCATAAAATCTGTTTGTTTTTTCAAACTTCTTTAATTTTATTAGGTAATATTTTACACACAAAACTCACTAGGGCAATTCTTGTCTTACGTCAGGTCAACTATACAGTTTTGTGTAATTGAAACATTCATCTAAAAATTGAAAATGTTAATGCAATCATTTAAAAAATTATTTTTTTCAATAATTTATTTCCTTTACGCACAATAAAATGTTCATAAGTGATAATTTGTAGATTGGTTCTTAGAAAAAAAAACCTTTAGTTTATTAAGTATATACACGTGTTTGACAACAGAAATACGAATAATTGAATTAATAAATTCTACACCATTTCTCCCTGATGTTTATATAGAATCATAATTAATAAGTATTTTAATTATTTAATACTTTAATTTTATAAGGTAATATTTTACACACAAAACTCAATAAGGCAATTCTCGCCTTACGTCAGGTCAACTATACAGTTTTGTGTAATTGAAACATTCATCTAAAAATTGAAATTATTAATGCAATCCTTTAAAAAGCTATTTTTTCAATAATTTATTTCCTTTACGCACAATAAAATGCTCATAAGTGATAATTTGTTGATTGGTTCTTAGAAAAAACATTTAGTTTATTATGTATATATATATATACACGTGTTTGACAACAGAAATATGAATAATTGAATTAATAAATTCTATGTTATTTCTCCCTGATGTATATATGGAATCAAAATTAATAAATATGGCATAAAAAATCATCGTAATTCAATTTCTGGGCGTTAATTTTCTCCACAACTTTTAATGCTTTATTTTTTTAAAAAAAATATTAAATCCAGGACTAGAATGCGCAGCCAATACCACCTGATTAATTACCTACTACTCTCTCTACCACTCGGTGCGTGGTAACACACATGCGTAGGAGGTATTTCAGTTCTGCGGGGGTGGCAACATACATGTTCAATACACGCCGTCAACGCTCACAATAACATGCACGAATTCACAGCACCGACAATGATTGCACCGAAATAAACCATCGAGTTCAATTCACAGAGTAACAACAACAATAAAAAAAACAAGTTTCCAAAAGACAAAGAGATTAAAATAAAAAATAAAAAATTCCAAAGGAGGTAGGAAAAAAAAAAACTTGCACTGTCGCGTATGCATAACCAACCTCCATTCTATTTCCTACACACAGCATAGCAGCAGCAGCAGCGAGCTAACGAACTTTCACGGAAAAAGCAAATGCAACAAAAATAAAATAAAAGGGGTTTCATGGCCGAGTGAATACAGTTCCTATTCACAGCAGAGTGCACAGGCACACACATCCATCCATACCAACACGCGGGAATAATGAAAAAGAAAAGCAAACAGATGAGTGACGGAGGGGAGGAGGAGGGAAAGGGACATCACGCAATGGCAACGCCGAGCCCGACTGAGTTTGCTTCAAGGTCACCTTGAGCCAGGCAGATACAGCGCGGCTCCGGCTTTTCTCTGAACGATTTTCGGCTTTTACGAGCCCGATGCCATCAAGCACTATTTTCCACGGGTAAACAATTCAAGTGCCAGTATGACAATGCGGCAGACACCGATACTTGCGACAGCGATTTCCATTTAAACGTCCCATAAGCGTAACCGAACGCCGCGCGGCTATGCTAAACAATGTACAGAAGGGATTACAAACTAAACTGGACAATTTTTATGCAAAACAGCAGAATATAAAAGCGCTCATCTTCGTAAAATGCACGTAAACGGTTCGAGTGCTTAGATCATAAATATGTCGTAAGATGGAAAAATTAAGCTCAGAAATTAACAAAATAAATAAATAGTCTGATATCGATATTCTGACGATACACAGAATTCAGGATCCCTATCTTGTATGCTATTTCGTAAAATCTTTTATTTGAACACTCTAAATAAAAATGATACCACTATCCACGTTTCAGACGTTTGCGGTTACCGTTGTTCAGACAACGGTCGCAACGGAAATGAGTAATCTACATTCAATTTATAAAAGGAAACATGAGATATCTGAAAAACATAACTCTAATCGCGAAGTTTTTGAAATGGAGAAATGATAACGAATGTTTCAAAATTTTTGTATAAAATTGCTATTAGTCGATTTCAAATTATGAAATATTATTTAAAGTTGAGAGCTCAGAACCATTTTCGAAATATCAATGAACCCAATGCGATTAATTAGTATTGAATTTTTAATAACAAACAGAATTGGAGCATCTGAAAACATAATACTGGATGTGAAAATTATTTTCAATGATTGCTTGTAATCTTATTAACAGTTAAATTATCGGGAAACGGAGATACGTCTATTTTCATTTATCAAATATATATAATTGATATATATGATTGATTATTTGATATATATGATTGATTATTTGATAATTTCGTTTATCAAATATTATATAAAATAAATAACAAGTTTAGAAAAAATTAACAATTTAGTAAAAAGTTGTCCACAAACTATTTTCATTTACAATTTTTATATTTAAAATGAATTAACTAGAAATTTAATTACTGTTTGTATTTTTTTCAATATTCAATTCATAATCACAATGTGCTATTGCTCAAAGTCGTTCCGTCGAAAATTCGTTACTAGAAAATTATACACATATAAGAATATTAGCAATAAGTGTGAACAAAAAACCCACTTATTTTTGTATAATTGCGTCGTTAACAAAGAAAAGGGTTTCCTAGTTAATTTTGATAAAGGGTTTCCACCAAATAAAAAGTATTAATGTATCTAGATTTCTTTAAAGTACTTGGGACAAATATTTACATTTTAGAAAGGAGATTGTGTATGGCAGATCTTTTGTTAGTATCGATATTATAGCAAATATATTATCTGATATAAAAACTTGAATATTGACGATCACATATTCCTAACAAAACATATTTAGCTAGATAAGGGGGGGGGGGACTGAGAGTTTCTTAACAAACGTAAACATGTCCACATAATTAAGGTTTTAAAAATCAATTTACTTAAAATTAAAGAAAACAAAAATTCTACCTTCATGTCACTTTCAGACAAAATTCGACAACACCCTTCTAAAACTGGGTAACCCCACACACCCCGATGTGCATGGATAATTCGACATCACCCTTCTTTAGCTAAATAACCCCACACTCCCCGAAGCACACGAGTAAATCTCAACGTCCGGACAGTAGCAATGCCATTAGCGGAAACTGAGATTGAGTCATAGGGATCATCATTGGCCACCGTATAACCAGTCTTCGGGTAAGGGGTAGTCGATCCCATACCATTTTAATACCCAACAGGGTGGGGAGAACCAATTCCATATCGGATAATTCTCATCCTCACATCTGAAGTTGTATCTATAATTAGGAATTAAGGTTATAAATAAGAAAGGGGATAAAAAAACATTTCAGAAGAAAATGGATATAATCATCTTTGATAAAAAGCTCCTCAATAATCTGAGTCGAATAACGCTCCGTAAAAAACTTAGGGCAAATGCACGTTTTGAAGATTCCCTTCCTTCTAAAATTGGATATATATCTATATTTATTTATAGATCGATATTTAAATAGATATATATATATAAATTTCGTATAATTTTCATATGAATAACAAATATCATGACGAAATAAAATATTTAAATGAGAGCGGCAAATTATGCAAAAAAAATTGCGCAATGTTATAAACAAAACTAAATGACGAATAACGTTCTAAAATTCAAACAAATACTTGATTATAAATTTCAATATGTTCAAATGAATGGCCACTGTAAATAAAATAAAAGTCTAAGCTAAGAAAATGTTGAAGAGGAAGAAATCCCAGGGTTCTTAAGCAGACGCCTATCTTCCCTTGGTGATAATCCAGATTTTGATGCTTATGCATAATGATAAACGAAGGTCGTCTTATTTGAATGCTCGAATAAAATATTAACAAGTAATATAAAAAAACAGTTTTTTAAATCAATTCTTACTCTGGATATTAGGAAAAAAATTATTTTAATTCCTTTTTATTAAATAATTACAACTGTTGTTCTCCAGTTCCGCTTTACAACGGAAGGAGAGGGTGCAGTAACTTCTGAGGGACCAGGTTCGAACTCGAGGCACAAGCGATGCGAATCCAACGCCCTACCAACCAGGCTATCCCGAGCTAACAATCGCAACTACTATAAAAGCGAGAAAATTATTTTTAAGTAATTAAAAAAATTTATGAATTAATATTTGAAAAAACTGTATTAAACATCGAATGTCATCCACTCCAAGTTTTAAAATTTTTTACTTGAACTTTGTTGCGTGTGTTGTTATTTATGACTCTTGCCTATGGTCAAGCACCCCGCTGATACAGTTGCAGATTAAAGCCGAAAGGAGCGTCTCTTGTTTTTGAAGTAGCGCCAACTAGGGCCAAGAGTACAACTTAGCTACACACACACCACATGTGCTTACACAGGCCCTTTTTACAGAGGGGCACATTTACATATCTCACAGAAAGAACACAGACTAACATCCACACCCAAGTGGGAGTCGAACCCAGGACTCCCAGGACACGAGGAAGACGCGCTACCTCTGCGCCAGAAAGCCGGCCTCGAACTTTAGTGGATGAATAAAAAGTATTTTATTTAAGACTGAAAAATTGAACAAGACAGATATATATCGGGAGAGTGTAAGCTAATAGTAGGAATTGAAAAAAAATTAATGAAAAATTAACACGTTAAACCATCTTGATTGCATAACCACATATGAATATTAATTTTTATAGCATGTTGTGGTGGAGATATACTGTTTGAGTTTGAGAACATGATGCAATCCTAATAAAACTTGAAAACTCCAGCCACGACGTAGTATTGTTATTAATGCTTTAGTTCATTGCACAAGGTAGGAATCAGCTGTGTGTGGGTATGCACTGCGCAACAGCAAATACATCGTTATATTACAAAGCAGCTGCCCAAACCACCTGTAGCCAAAAGAAAGTAAACAGTGCTAACGACTCGGGCATGTTAGTTACTGAAACAATTTACTCGTGCCCAGCCGAAATGTGACAAATGCTCTCATCAATCCACTATACACATAGAAACAAGGAAAAAGGATGAGGGAAAAAATGAATGACAAAACTTCCTTGAGGAATATCTTCAGCGTTTCGTAATTTATATCTCCATAATTTAAAGCAATCTACTCTTTAGCGAACAAGTTCCGAATATGGCAACAAAACACATCAAAAATAAAAAGTTTAAGAGATCGCGTATGCTGTATGCCGTGGAATATCAGAAATGCAAGATAAATTATATTCGTTTAGTAAGTATTATCAGATGCACTACGATATTTCGATTATTAACGTATTATCCTTTGATGACCTTGATAACAATGTTATGAGAAAGGAAAAAGGATGTCGATTATAAACGTAATAGTTCCAATAAAAACGCAAAAGCATTCTCTTTTGCATTGATTGCGGAGGTATTTAATTTCTCATATATGAAATAATAAGTATGTTAATCGCCGAAATATTCGAATTCAATATTTTGACGAATCTTCCGAGTTTCAGAATATTCAAAGTAGCGAACAAGTTTCGAAAAATGCATTTTGTAATTATGCTCGAAAATCTATTTAAATAAACTATCTGTCTGGTTGTCCGAGTACATTACAAAGCATAAAAACTAAATAGATAAAATTCCGTACAAAGAATTAGAATCGGAAATGCACATGAAGTAAATCAATGGAACTACTGACTGTGTATCGGCCTGCACTTTCGCATGTAAATACAATAGTTAATAAATATAATGATTTAAATCAATGAAGCACAGGCATTTTGTGACAACAAATATAATTCCATATCTAATTTCTATTCCAATCAATAGGGGAAAAGGAGTCCAAAATAAACATTCGTACGATAGATTCAATTAAAATGCTACATTCACGTCTTAAAACTCATATGTCATCCTTAATCACTATCTTATTTCGTTAACTATTGTTGACCAATGCCTTCCAAGAACACCCCAGAGTCCACATTTTTAGGCAACGGGGAGGGGGAAGACCCTTATCGGTGATTATGCAAGCAAGTTGCGGGAAGACCATTCCACAAGTTACAAGTAAAAAAAAATGAAGGCAACATATTCATTTACTATTGACAAACACCGATTTGGTGACATTAAATAATCTTAGATAAAATAGCATGTAACTTTGATAGCTATAACAAAACAACAACTGGATCTAATAATTCTTATATTAAGGGAAAAGTTCAATTGATGATCACAACATAAAGCACTTTACACAATGGTTAAAAACCGTGTAGAATTTGATAAAGAAAATAGCTAGTTCAATAAAAATTCATCAAAAGTCGTACTCTTAGCCCCAATTGGCGCTGCTTGAAACAAGTGACCCTTATTTTGACTTAAAATCTGCTGATGTATCAGCGGGGCTTGTCCATGGCAAGTGCCATAAGTAACAACAGCATATTCATCACACAAAAAAAGGACAACTGCCATTTAACATTTCAGCTGGGGTCTTCATACAAGAGAAAAACTAATTAACATCATATTCAACAACTTTCCAATGCCTGTTTCCTTCATAGTTCTAATGCAGTTATAGTAGACACATCATAGAAAGAAACTAACTAAAAATCGACAGCACTAAAAACCGCGACAGAAAACACACACACACACACGAAAAAAAAAAAATGTCGTCCCCTTCTATGTGCGTGATTTCGGATCTGCCTTAAACAAAAGACGGCATAATCTCGTGACGGACAGACAAAAAGTGAATTATCTCCTTTTCCAAAGACAATAGCGCAGTCGTAGCCGAACTAAAGGTTGGCGTTACAGGAAACTACGCTCACTGAATTCTGGCAGACAACACCGTTGATTGGAGGAAGAGGTTGTGGGGGGGGGCAGATCTCACACAAGAACAATCAATAGCCTCATTATCCTACTAATCTCGGTCTCTATCTCAGACTTTAAAAAAAGAAAAAAAAAAAAAAAGACAATGTTAGGGATGACATAAGAGTGAATGGTAGGTTTCATTTGTAAAGCGCGTAGGTAGAGTCAGACACGGATGAAACACGCCAAGAATTCGTGAATGTGTCTGTGGGACAAGAAAAAAGTAAATAAACAATAAATCATGTCGAAGTCAATAATTCATGCGCAAATACAAAACAAGGGTTAATGCTTTTTTACTTAAATATCTCAGGACATTCTGAAACTGCAGTACGATTTATGGGGGTTAATTTAATTTATTTACAGGCACAAAAGCAGTAATATCTTTGTATGTCCCCTTTGACTACATTAGAGATAGAAACATTATTATAACTACACCCTGTTTTGAAACTACAATAGACTGTTCCGATCTGGATCTCGTAATAATAAACTGATGTAACACCTGAATAAGGTTTACTATAATAACAGGAGAATTTACTTCAAAAAGACAAATGGATCGGGAAATTGGAGTGAAAAAACCCCGATTCTTCAATTTCGAATTTAACAAAGAAGTCAACGAAAATGATAGATGATAATCACAAATGGTGAACTTAGGTTATAATTTAGAAACTAACATGATAGCGGTGTGAAGAGGTGGAATGAATAATGCAATAACCAAAGAACCGTAACTCAACAACACTTCTTGTGTACAGCCGACCTGGCCGCCCCACCACTCAACAGCCCACGTAGCACATCCTGTAGCCTAATATTGTACAATATTGTGCGATATTATATATTAAACAATATTCCTCAATATTAAATATTGATCAATATTGTACAATATTTGTGTGCTACTCCAAGGTAGAACATCTTGTAGCATAATATTGTACAATATTGTACGATATTATATGATATAAAACAATATTCTACAATATTAAACGATATTGCGAATATTTATCAATATTGTACAATATTTGTGTGCTACTAGGGCTAGGGAAAGCAGTATCGACAGAACTCAACTGCACTTGAGTTTTGTCGCAACGAACGCTACTCGTAGCAGAACGAATTTGTTCATATTATTCGAAAAAGAGTTCGAAAAAAATGTATCAAACAAGAAATGTAGAGTTAAGTGATGACGGATAAGATAAAATTGAAATAATAAAAGCATAAAACCTTTGCATAAATAAATCATATCTTAAAAATACCTAATATGACATTAAATGTAAATATATGCAGAATAAAATGAGTGATAAATTACACAAAATAGGGTAGTACACAATATTTTTTTTAAAAAAGAGAAACAAGTATAAAATATAGGAATTGTAAATGTTTAATACAAGCATTAATTATTCAAGTTTGTAAATGATAATTCAATAAAAATGCACAAAATAATATTTTGAAAAAATAATTTTTTTATGAAATCTTGTAAAACTCAGCGTATTTATATATTAATATTTAATTCTTGTTCAGATCAATGTCTTTAGAAATGATGTGAAAATGTCTGTCGAATTAATTTACAAATCCCATGTTCATTTAACATAAAAATGTCAACTCTTGGCAGTGTTTATGTACATAATACAATGAACAACATTTTAACAACAACAACAAAAAAAAAGAACATTTTTCGATACAGTTTGAATGAAGCATTAATAATACTATGCAATGAAATGGGAAGTTTAAAATTTAAACAGAATGTATACAGAAAATATGTCGATTCTTTAGAATAATATAAATCAGTGATTCACCATTGAAGAAAGTAGCAGATAAGAAAGAATCAAGGAAGTGCAATCAATAATAATGCAGTATTAGAAAGAATTGAATAATCATTATTTCGAATTTAAAAAAAAGGTGAAATATTTATCTTTGTGCTAATTTATGAATATGGATTGCAACTTACCAATGGACACTCTTTTTAAAAGCATGAGAACTAAAAACGAAAAGAAAAAAAAATTTAGATACGGAAAATATACATTAAAAAAAAATAGCTTTCGTTGAAATCGCCGTAGTAAGTCATTCATGTAATCCTCATTTACTAGCTTTTAGCATTTTATGTTACAAACTAAACGTTGTATTTTTGTTGAGAATTCAATTCAAAATTTATAAATAATGAAATTTTATTTGAGTTGCAGTATATTAATACATTAAGTAATTACTATCTTATTAAGTTTGAGAACAAAAACGAGAAAATAAAATTTGGCCTTAATACTACGCATTTTCATCATTTTTAATAACAAAATAACAAAACTAAGGATAAAAATAAACAATTGGCAATCAAAACTACTGCAAACAAATTTAAAATTCAGATATGCGTGGGAAGTTTTTTCAAATTAATAAATATAAAAATTAAGTAACATAAATGACCTCTATAGCTACAACAAACAAAATAAAAATACATAAACAAAGCAATACTTTTCAAATACTATTTGGTCATAATAAAATATTTTTTCCTATTTAACTGATGCTTCAAAAGATGTTAATAGGATGTTTAGAAAAAAAATTCAATGCAATTTACAGCATGCTCGTGTATCAATATTTTGAATAAATTTTACGGTACAAAATATTAATTATCTTTTACTCACACATCAATATTTTGATGTAACTGCATAAAAGCGGACAAATTTGAACGTTATCGGTAACTATAAGAAATGAGGTTTTTAAAAAAAATCACTGAAACTGTAAACAATGTTCAATGTTTACATGAAATGCGGTACTTTTCAATTAAATCTTACGAAATAAATAGATAATTTTACAAAAAAAATTATATAAATATAAATAAGAAAATAATAAAATCACACAAAAGTGGATAACAGTCAACTTAGTTTAATCCTGATCCCAGTTAGTTGTAAGAATCTAATTACATGGAAAAGCAAAGAAATAAAATAAAAGGTGAAGTTAAAAACGATATTTTATTCATAAATGTATATACTTAATACAAACCAATATTCAATAATAGTTACCTGTTTATTGTAAATGCATGTGATAAATAAAAATTTGGTGACATAATTAACAACTGAAATATAGTTTTTTCTAAATTATATGAATCGGAAGAACAAATATCACGTCACCCTGGAGCCAAGCAACGATAAACAAGGTTTTTAACACTTTTTTAATTAACTATCCTATCCTAATTCTAAACATTAACTTAAAGCAAGCAGTTAATGCTTAAAACAGAAACATACAAAAAAAGCTCATGAGTGTCTTATTTTTTTATTTTTGTTTATCGGATTTTATAATGTTACTGTTGGACCACATTATGTTTCCTGTTCTTTCCGTGACATCAAAGTCCATTAATGTAATAAAATTAAATAATAAATTTTAAAAATGACAAAAGAAAGTTCTTGAAAGTTATTTAACCAATATAAAAAGACTGGATAATAAAAATAAGGTTTATGTGTAATAAAAACCGAAATATTGTTCTAGATTTCAAAATCCCAGTTAGGAACAAGACCTAAAGTAAAATTCAAAAATTAAAGTAAGAATTATAAATTTGTTATTATTTCTGTATTTTAATAAACAATAAAAAAGTAAAAATGCAAAGCTTGCAGCCATTTTTTACAGATTCTCACTTTTATCAATTAATATTTTAGCTAATTATAAAAGTATGTTAGTTTGAACCATGCAATAAAATGTTTACTGATCATGTGAGGACCGTACTTTAATTATTTCAAACTTCTTAATTACGAATGATATAAAATCCTTTCGTGTTTCATCAATAATTAAAATAATAATATTCTGTAAATTCTTCAATTAGTATAGGATAAGCAATATAATGAAGAATGTCAACATATACAGTAATATGTATAATATCCCACTAAAGAGCTGCACAATATATATATGAACAAAAATGTATAACCGCCGTGATATCTAACGGTTTAGTTTGTTTTCCAGATCGTATATTACTTCATTTAATGGGTGATTGAAATCAAATTTTGCATATTACATAAACTATATGATTCGAATCGCGAAAGTTTATCCTTAAAATTTAGGCTTATAAATTAGAAAAAAAGAATAACGTAAAATATTTTATTTAGAAATAAAAACTTATCAACAAGAAAATTAAGTCAAAATAATAATAGAATGAATTAAAATGGAACGCTGGGAATATTCTTAATTGTTAACGGTTATTAATAGTCTTAACCATATTTTCATAGATCAAGAACAAAAAAAAATATGCAAAAAATATTCACTTCATTAACGTAACAGTCAAAAGGAATAAGACCGTTTTTACGATACAATGAATTTCCTATTTAAATTAAAATTAATTCACAATAAGTTGCTCAGAAGGTATATACATGCAAAAGATATCTATAAAATTACACCCTAAACAATCTTAGTTCTTTCAATGCAAAGCAAATAAAAATAACACTTAAGTTAGAATTATTTCTAAAAAAAGCATTGGAACATTTGTTTGTTTGGCGAGTTCTTAAAGGTAATGAATGTTAAATGAACAGTGGTAATCACGTATGTGCGATAAGAAAACGGAGTAATTGTGATACACCAGATTGATTATACATAAAAATAATTTAGGTATTGCAATATCTTTAATATTGTAAAACTTGAAATTTTTTAGGTTCAGAATTAGCAAATTAATTTAAAATAAGTGGAAATTTTAACACAAATAGGACAGAGTTCCTTACAAAATCGAAAATATTTGATAAATAAATCGGGAAAATACAATACTCAAACATAAAAGTTAGTTAAATATTTTGTCTGAAAACGTTGATCGATATAATGAATCATCGTAACGATTAAATAGTGCAAAATGTCGTAAAAAACAATAACAAGCTCCTAATCCAGGACAATGACTTCAAAGAAATCCCAAAGAAAAATTAATAACAAATATCTGTTATTTGCAACATCTTTATTCTTTAAATTGTCACTATTATTAGAGTTCTCGGAACGAGCTGAAAGGTTCATTACCCAGAAATCCGCTAAGCCTCGCCTACCCATTTAGAAACAAAATATCGTTTAAAACACGTGTTTATAAATACAAATAATCATTTTCCCGAAGAACGAGGTCAAATTCCGGGTATTCCTTTCTTTTTTCAATTTTCTTCTTTAAGTTCTTTTAAGTGCAAAATATATTTCAATGTATAAATTAGGAAGATGTTCCGAATTTCCAACCATTCATGCAATACTCCTTCCAACACGAGGCGTTGCTACGTTTCGAGGACTCCCCAGGAGGCGGGACTAGTGACGTCATTCCCTTCTTATTGGCGCCAGCTGACTAAACGCAAATCACAATACGACGGCAAGGTTTACTTGTGCTTACAGTTGCTTTTCACATCACCAGAGGGGCAGTACTAATGTAATTTTGTTAAAAGGTTATGATTGTGACAACAACATCAAAAATTAATCGGAATAGTAAAAGCAATATTGCTCAGAAACTTGATTTTAAGCATGTGTAATATATGAGATGGACGATTGAGTAAATCCAGACTGTACACTATAATTTTTCAGATTTTACTTCTAAAAGAATTAAGATTTATTATTTGGAAATGTAAAGCATAATAAAAAAAAAGTTTTGTTTATTTAAAAATTAACATATTTTAATTTTGTTTATAATTTTACAGGTTAGAGGATATTTAAATTATAATTTCCCCACATGCTTGATATGGCCTGTGTGTGTGCGAGCATAAAGTATTATGCCATAAATGTCTACATTTTTTAAAAAAAAAATCAACACGACTGATGGACAAATTCTTAATAAAAATGATTTATACTTCCAATAAAAAGACAGATCTGAAACTAAATTTATAGAAAAATCTTGAATCTATAAAAGTGAATATTTCATGCTACTAGGATAGCCATCTTTCAAAAATAATCTTAGAAAGCGAAATTAATGACAATATTTTATTCAGTTAGTCCAGATTTTGAATTTTATTGAAGATTGCATTGAATGCTCTAAGGAGAAAATGTTTCTCTGTACGATTAGTTTGTAACAGCTTATAAAACAATTCCAAGAAGAAAAGGGGAGATTATTAATAGCTTCAAAATATTTGTAAAACCTTAATGATTCTATAATGTGATGATAGTTTTTAAAAAACATATATTATCAAAACAAAAATATGAAAACATTTCTCTTTTAAATTAGAAATTGTTGAAGTAGAAAATATGACAAAATATAAACATCCTTATAGTATAAATATCCACAAGAGAAAAATTTATATACTTAATAATGTTCCAACAACTAAATTAGAAAAAGATATAAGAAATGGGGAACATCAATTAGTATTTACGAAAACTTTATTTAAGAAATGTATGCAATTCGTCAGAACTCATTAACCAGCATTCGTCTTCTTTTAACAGAAATCGAAGACGGAAGAAAAACTTCTTTTTTAAAAAACACTAATACGTTAGTTAAAAGGTTGTAACAACCGCTCAAGCCGGATGTTTAACTATCTAGGAAAGGAAATATTTTCACAAACGTTTTCGTGGAAATACCTCGGTGATGACGAATTGGCATTTCCTATTTCAAAACCAAACACGAAAAGCAACGGAAAATAACTTTGTAAAGAATAGTTTCCCACATATTTTAAAAATTAAAAAAAAGAGACAATAAATTTGATAAAAACAAAAGTAACATAATAAAGAGGTGGCACTACAATTTTAGAATCTACATGAATACCAACTTTATGAGGAATTCGTACCAAGATGCCAATAAAACACCAAAAGGTATCAATTTTTTGAGGCACGTTACAGTAAAAATATGATTTTAGTTCAGTTTAAATAAAACCAAAGCTGTTAAGTAGGCACTAAAATTTATTTATTAGCTTATAACTCAGAAATATCCATGTAATTTTAAAAATATATCATTATCTGTTAATTTTTATAGTCATATCACACTATAGGAAAAAAAAATAGTTCATATCGTCATTACCACTCTTTATTAAATAAAACCAGTGAAATAATGAAGCATATAAGCATATGTTTAGTTATTTAAACGATAACGACTGCTGTTCAAAAGAATATTTGAATTTTCAAGGACATCATTTCCAACGATATATTCGAAAACGGCAAGATATAGAAATTGAAACTAATGATATAATTGAAGAAACTATTGAGAACTTACAGCAGTGGGTGAATATTATACAGGCTTAAAATCATTTAAGAGGAAAACTGTATTAAAATCGTTAAAGATTAATGCTTTAACAATAATTTTGATTTTTTATCTTTTCCATAAAAAGAATAGAATTTGCTTACCACACCCGTAGACTGACTGACGGAGGAAAGAAAGTGAAACTAAAGTCACTGCAACCTGATATCCTGATTTCAACACTAAGCCACAATAACTATCCTCAAATGGAATATAAACAGTATTTTTCTCAATATATCATCAACAAAATAATCGAGAAAAAATGGCATACACTAATTAGTTACTAACCAACATTTATAAATACCTTTATTCAATCCTTTTAGTTAAATTAACAGCTAGAAAATGTAAAAACACTTTCACAAAGCGAGTACGTAACCACAGATGGGAAAAAAATATTATTTTCATAAACATTTTCTGATGATTTTCACTCTTAGTTACAGAATTACAATTAAATCACTTTGCTCTTTATATATATAAATAAAAAAAATATTATTACTGTGTTTAACTCGCAGAAAGATTTTCTTAATTATAGAGTTACAAATAAAATGGTTAATTTTCTTATCTTTTAATTCTTTTACTTATAAATTTTCTGGGTTTTCGTTATTTCATAAAGGTGTCTGAAATTATATGTGTCGCCCACAAATGTTTCAATAATAAACGTATTTCTGATTGGGCTTGGAAACTTTAAAGCATATCTAATATGCTTAAATTTGTCGTCGTCTGATAGGCGTTCGTGTTATAAAGGTGCAGTTCAGGATATCAAGCATTTGATATTTAAATGCACCAAATTTATTCCCGAAGGATGTAAACTTAGAAACTGTCTGCTCACGAACAATATAGCGTGTTATCCTCATTTATCTGCCATTGTACAGAGTATATCATCTACTTTTTTTTTGTATATATATTAATAGTATTTTTCTCGTGTTGTTTAAACATTATTTTTGTGTGCTTGCCAATATGTATACTTTGCATTTTAAATATTTATTTTTATTAGATTATGCTTCTCTGATTATATTAAACCATTTACTATGCGTTTCTGTTATTATGGGTGCAATTTTTATAAATTTTTTGTTTGTACTTATGTAGTTTCTTGTTTCTCCCATTTTTCTTTGCATTTGTCCCTGCATCTTTTATACTTGAAATTTCTGTTGCTGTCAATTATGTATTGAGTTAACGTTTGTAAGTCTTGAGGTATATTTATTGGAAAACAAGAAAATCGATAGTAAATAATAATAACAATAATTAACATATATGACAAACCATTCGTAATTAGAGACAATTTATTATTGTACTTATTCATTCAGAATAATTTTATAGAAAACGACACAAAAAAAGGAGCCTTAACGTCTTCCCAAATGTAAACACGTAATAATGAAGGGCAAGTTGTCCTTCACATTCGGAATTTCCTTCTGCAGCACAGGAAAAGGATGTCCAGGTGGAACAACTTCCCCTCTCCGCTGAAGGTGGAACAGAAAAAAAAAAAAAGGAGGGGAGAGGCAGATGAAAAGGCCTCTATCCCGAGAGCAGGTTATTTCGTTTCCTCTCAATACTTCCGACCTCGTGCAATAGGGGTCACAAATTCGAAAAAGAAGTAAACAGAATTTCCACTCGCTGGCTGATTCAGTTTACTTTCTCGTTTGCAAATCAACAATTCCATTCTCAGATGGCCATCTGCGCCCTGTTGGTCGCATAATTCCAAGAAAAGCTTATCTGCACTAACTCTATGCTTTTTCCCTTCAGAATTATTTAAATGTATCAACCAACATCGCGAAGAAAATTCGTGGAATTACGATCTGACGAAAATGTGACAATTTAAGCATTTGATAATCATTGAAAAAAGGCAGAAATTCCAGGGGGGTGGGGTTGATACAATTTTTTTTTAAAAAAAAAGTAGTGGATAAATTTTTTAGATAAAAAAAATTAGGGTTAATTAATTTATGTCTTCTCAGATGGAAAGCGTTAGCTGGTTAAAGGCTATATTTATATGACCAAAATTAAACTGGTTCCGATATTTAACATATATTACTTTATCCTAATTATATTACATCGACAATGTGTTTGATTATTTTAGCAATATAAACGTTAAAGTTCAAAAAAGACATAGCGTAATGGAACCATTACGAATTACAGACATAAAAAATGAATTTAAAAAATTCAATATTAAATTCAAGAAGGGTATTTTTCTACGTAATTTCAAATAAAAATCAAAAGAAAATAATTTTTCTAATGTTTAGCCCCCCAAAAATTTAGTGCATTATTTTTTTTTAAAATTAAGTAACGAATATAAATTTCCTCTAATCCATAAAAAGAATTCTTTAAATTGAGTTCTTTGATTTTAAATGACATCTATATATTTTCAAGCAGAATAAACACCAGCTACACCATATAAATTATTCTTCCAAATATCGATTAATAATATCAAATTTAAATAAGTACATAAATATTTATTTCAATTTTATCCTTTCTTAGAATAGCTCATTCTTTAAGGTATAATTGTTACATGAAATCTTTATATTTATTCTTTAAATAAAGATATTTAGCAATTTAAATAAATGACATAAATGATAAAGACGTTTTTTTTATGTCTAAAAGGATTATATTTAAAATTTTTCGCATGAATAAAAATATGAATGATTCTTAATTGAAATATTTGTAAAAATGGAATATAAATAGAAGATTTTATGAATAATAATTTCAAAAATCCATAATTTTAATAATTTGGATTATTTTTACACCCAGACTGTCGTGGATGCCACCGATGTCGATATACTATGTTCAATTATAAATCTGATCTTGGTTTGCAAAGTCTTAATTGAATCGTAACTAGTTCAAGATTCTAAATTTATTCTGAGTAAATGATCGCCAGCACTCATTAATATGATCGCCAGCATTTTTACAATGACAAAGGAAAAAGCAGATGGTTCCATGTTAATTAACGATGTCACGAAACATAAGAACAGGAAGTAGAGCTCGCTACCTCAACCCTTATCCGGCTTTTTTTTAATCCAAAGAATTCAATAGAACAGATTTTAACAAATAATTTCTACATTATTTAATGAAATTTAAAAATACATTTCGCTATATATCATATCCTCATTCAAAAGTGCCTATGTTAATAATATATATTTTTAGTAAACTTTGATAAAGCATCACGGTTCATCTCTAGAATTATGATTTACAAAAGGCTTACTGTAAGCGAAATAATAGAGATTTTTTAATTGCTTTAAAACAAATTCGAAAGCGGGAAAAACAACTTATCATGTATAATCATAAGAAAATATCATAAGTAATAAGATCCTGCTAACTAATAAAAAATTGAAAGACGTCAAATGCAATATTTATTAACAACAAACTAATATCTCCGATGTTGCATGAGATTTTTAAAAATTTATATCGAATATAATGTAAAAATTACTTTTGAATAAAATAATACAATACACAAAATCCTTTAACCGCCTGCAAGTATTTTAATTAAAATGAGAAAATCAAATAAGCAACAAAAAAAGTTTTAATCGCAGATAACTAATTTTATCCTTAATTTATTAATATTCATTTTATAAGCACTTCAAACTGTGTCCAAAAATACTGAAGGATATAAATAAAAAGGATGAATGTTTTGAAATATTAACTATTTGATTAATTCTCATAAAAAATTGCTAATAAACCAAACCATTAAGCATTCCTGACATAAATATTTTATCCTCTGTTTTCATCTTTGTGTAGTATGCATGTGGTTATCTTAGTGAATTCATCTAATGTGTTTTGACAACAATTCTACTTTCTATTCTTCTCCTTCAATAATAAAAAATATTTTCAAAAAATGTATATCAAAATAAAATTATCTGTCTATTCAATCATGAAATTTTGTTAATTGAAGGAAAAGTTGAAAAGAAATGAAACAGATAACACAGAAAATGCAAATTTTTAAATTCTAAAAAGATGTTTAAAAAATGCCACGCAGGTATTTAACACTGAAATTACTGAAAAAAAATAAAAATATCAGTTCATTTCTAATTATTTGAATACTCAATTTGTTTTAATTTTAGTTATGCAGTTTTTTTAAAAAATTTAGCACTTCTGTGTTTGCCTTAAGTTATTTATTACAAAATAAAGGGTTACTTATTGATCTACCAAAAAAATGCACGTTGCCATTATTAAAATATAAGTTTAATAATACAAATTTTTGGCCTTTACCAATACTTAAACTTTAAACGTTGCCAGTCAGTTCGAATGGATCCACAATTTCTGAAAACTTTGACTTTTATGTAAAAACATAAAATAATTTATTATAGAAGGGGATAAAAAATTATCTATCATCGAAATTATTTTAAAAAAGAATAAAAAATTAATTAATATTTTACTCTGTATTAAAAGTATTCGAGAAACTAATACTATAATTTGTTTGTTTTCTTATTTTATTGATACTACTTTTTTATATCTCAGTAAAAATGATGCATGGTATTATTGAATTTAAATTAAATCATTGAAGAAACAAATTTTGAAAAATAAGTTGGATAAAAATGGATTGGATATCCATCTGATAAAAAGCGGGTTAAAAAATGAATTCCTCGAGACGATTAAAGATAAGATTCGTAGTATTCCAAGTCGAAACCTATATGTAATGTTTGTGATGTAATGTTTTGAATCAATGAAATCAATATCAATAAAAATTAAGAAATTAGATCCTAAATGTTGGCAGAGCATATGTAATTTTTTAAGTTTGTACGCATGCTCATTAAAAATTGGAACACTATTACAATAATAACATTACATTTCACAAATCGCTGACACATTTTAACAGATGAGTAGATACATAAAAATTGTATTAAACAAGGGTCGACTTGGGACTGTGAAAAACTCTCGCAAGAACAAAGCGAATTATTTAACAATACTTATTCATAACTATAACTCAGGGTAGAATTTTTTATTCTATTGATATTTATTTTTTACGCTCAATAAATATGATGTATGGATATTAATGGATTCCAATAAATTCATGGACGTAACAATCTTTGAGAAAATCTATCTTTTCACAGGCGTCCGAAAAAACTTACGGAATTATCTTTGGAATGCATAGTAACACGATATTATATATACTTTAAATCCAGCATCGCATCGTAAAAAAGATTAATAATTGTATTCCAAAAGCTCATAAGAGTGGTTAATCACATTTTCTCAATAAAATAGAATTTTATAATTATAAATATGTGGGTACGTTTTTGTAATATATATTTATTTATTATGTTTCAATAGCCACGCACCATAACATAATTGGGAACAAATACAAAATTGCGCTATCTATGTATACATATACATATAACGGTTACGTGGACGCAAAAACTGACCGAATTTTGTTAATCGCCATTTGGCAACACTTCGATTTCGCCCGGGAACATCAACACACGGTTTGATAAGATTTCAAGCGAATGCTATCCTAGAATTAGTATGAATTTTTTAAAACAAAAAATTAACGGACAAAAATATTTTTATTGAGTTTAAGTCCATCGATTTTAAAACCAAATCGTCGACAAAGAGAAGACAGGTCGAATAAAAATGCTCAAGAATCGTTCATACGAAGATCCTGACGTAGTTGAACGAGATAGGATTAAACGTTTATGTGTACGGAGCGAAGTTTCCTAAATACAGGACAATGTCAGGATTCCATTCCTATTTCAAGGGACGTTACTTGGATAAACAAGTAAATTCAAGAGTCAAATACACAAAATGTCATGGTAAAAAATGATTTCTTTTTTAAAGAATTTGTTTTTTTTAGTGGATATATATAATTATTTAAATGAAAAGTTATTTGTGTTAACAAAAAACTTTAATACAGGTGTACTTTTTGCATTTTTTATTGTTTTATTATATTTTGTAATAAACTGAATCTCGATATATCTACTGCTAAACCAAAGTGATTTAGTAGATGGTGAGAGCTTGGATCGCTTGCAGTAGCAATTAATAAGGGTTGACGAGCATAAGCGAGCAAGGGACGGAGCCCCCTGGTTTATTTACAAAAAACTAAATTAAATATCTTTCTCATATTTAAATATATCATCTATGTTTTAATATCATTACATGAAACACTTTGAAATGAATAAAAGAATAATATATACTCAAGATTTGCTCAAATATACAAATAAAACGTTATCACATTTGATAAGATTAATAGACAAATTCCATTTCTGTACGTTGCTTCTTTACGGTTTAATTCTAATATCTGTAATTACATCATCATTACACCCCTATCCTCCACGCCACTGACTGTGCTTCCCCCACCCCAAATTGGCAAACGAAAATTCCAAATCTAGCTGCTTTTAATGCGACTGGCCTCAACAACCCATGAGTTAAATATCCATTAATGAAGCATCATTAAAGAAAAAAAAAACATTTCGCCATCTAAAACGTTTAAAATCGCAGAATTTCGAACGTTAATCAAATCGTAGAAGATTCGATACAGTCCGTATTTCGTTCTGCTCCTTCTAAATAACTATTCCAGTATTTTAATATGTGACGATGTGTTTGTTGAAGAAAATGGGAGTGGGAAAAGTAATTGTGTTCTCTTATTAAGTGTTGATTTTAGATCTAAATCACTATAGATTTTTTGCTAGAATTATATCTTGATATATCATATAAATAAAAATTAAAGACTCTGCGTTCGATTTTTAGCATAACTGGTAAAACAAAAAGAAAATTTTCTTTAAATTTCCCTAAAACTCAAAAAATTTTAGGGATATATTATTTAAATTAAGTACTATTCATAGAGAATGGCCCTGCTTAATAATATATAAGGAATATAGAAAAATACGAAGAAGCTGCAAAGGAATTATAAAAATTGAATGCATATTATATTTCACGATTCATGAATTGAAAAAAAAAGCATTAATACTAGTGAAACAAAAATAACCTCAATAAATAATTCAGACTTTACTAAAAGTAAATGAATTATTAAACTGGACAATGGTAAAAAAAATCAACAATTATTTTCCATAATCATACAATAGGATATCATCTGTGATTATACTAACGATAAATCAATTCGTACAATTCATTAAAATATCGAATATAAGCAAAAGTAATAAAATATCAAAGCAATCAAAAATGTTAATTAAGCAATACAAAAAAAAAGTTTTCCATAATGAATGTTATGATATCGGACTGAGTGAAACAATTACTAAAAATTATGCTAATATTATAAACTATTATAGCTTTAAATATAAATATATTTCGACATTTACAGTTTCATTAAAAATACATATTTATTTTTTAAGCCAAAATAAAATGGTTCATTTTTAACGAATGGTTTAATAGATGTATAAAAAATAATAATCTGATTCAACTATCAACTATTTAAACAACCATTAAAAGTTTATTATTTCATCATACACATTTCTAATATATATACATATATATAATTGTATGTTTAAGACAGATATAATTGTATGTTTAAGACAGATATAATTGTATGTTTAAGAC